>PVJI01003730.1:0-119237 GCA_004026765.1 Micronycteris hirsuta | reverse complement strand
CAGATACTTCTTCCACCAAAGGTACTTGTGCATCGAAGGAAACACAGAGAGTCCGTAGTAGGAATACATGAGAATGTGGATGAAACTGTTCAAAGTGGGTCCAAAGAAACCTACAAAAGTGCCACATAATTACTGCTCTTTTAGAAAGTAAAACTGTTCATTTTTTTGTCAAGTGAGAGCCTTCCTGTTCATCAGAAAGTATGGCACTAACAGTTCACACGGATAAACTCCCCCTGACTATTGTGCCATTACTCCAGGACTCAGCAAAAGTCACTGAGATGGGACTAAACTGAATAGTGCTTCAGAGTGCTAACCAAACAGGCAATTCCTGATTTGCAAAGGTTTTACTGTCCCTTCATACTTGGGGAGGAAAAAAATGTTACCTTAAAGCCAAGGGCAGAATTCCTTTAAGAGAGAGGTGTCTTCGTTTTAGATAAGCCTCTGATGAGCCCATTTGATTGTAGAGAGCAAGCCTTTTCAGTGCATGGCTGAAGAGGGTGCTCAAAATCAAGGAAAACGTGTTGCTCTTCATAATGAAGTACATAAAGCCTATGTAAAAGGGACCCAGGAACCAGGAGATGCTGGGGAAGGTGACATGATACAGGAGAGAAGGGCTGGCAGGACAAGAAAAGGCTGGACTGAGGAGCAACTGGCCAGTGAGACCTTCCCAGTCGCTGAGCCATCTCTTGGGCTTTTAGGGCAAAGATGGTCTAAAATCCAATTTTAGGGTATCTGCAGTGATAAGCTGTGCGGAAGCACTTCCCCAGCCACTGCCATCACCTCCAAAAAATCTTTCTAAACTGCTGTCAGTGTGGATGGATGGTATTTCATGACATCAAGGAGAAAGGACTACGTTCTGTGTTGCTCAGCTAAGGTCTGAAAATACACAGCTGCAGGAGTTAAGATGTCAGAGGTAGTTACTTGTTGGAAACTGAACACACGATTGTGCGGGTTAATCAACTGATATTTGTAAAGTGCTTATCCGTGTTCGCTTTGTGCTGGGTATCGTCCTATGTGTTAACTCGGGATCGGGGGCTGGGGTAAGAGAAACTGGGCTGCTGGAGGACCTATTACTATGTCCCTTTGGATACGGTAGTTAGACTTTGTAAATTTTGATTTTTCTCACCTGGAAAATTGTTATAACAATAATTACCTCTTAAGATTGTGGTAGGATTGAGGTAATAAATGCTACATAATTGAAAAGGCACTGAACATGTGTTGGTTAAATAATCAATTTAAATTCTCTAGCCTGGTTTCCCAATCCTGAGTTAGAGATCTGGATAAATGCAAATTAATGAATAAGGAACAAATGGAATGACACCATGCATCTAGTAAGTCCTTAATAAACACTGGCTGGAATAACTTGTTAAGGCACTTGAATTTATGTAAAAACACAAATATAGTTTCAGAGTACCTGGAAGTACAATATTAGTGATTTTTTTTTACCCACCAGAGTTTTCATCTCCACCAGTTAATTAAAAATAAGTAGTTGCTGCTTATAATTTTAATAATATTCTAGATTGAATATTAATGATATTCTAGATAAAAATACTATTCACATAGTATTTTGTTCATAGTAATTCTATGTCTTCACACAACAATTATTTGAGACTGACTTTTATACACTTAGTAATTTGTAATGAAACTGTTGACAACCATAAAAATACTTAACTTTGATATTGTCTCTTGGTGTTGATTATAGTATAAGTCTATTATAGTCTTAATAACTAAACTCAAGAAACTGGATTCTGTCAGGCGAGGAGAGGTGTGAAAAGCACCTCCTTCTGCCCACTGCACCCCCAGCAATTCCCTTCTTCACACTGTGGTGTAAGTTTGCATCTTCTCAGTCATTGATATATCCAAATATCCTTGGTGTTTTTTTTTTTTAGACAACTCATCTCTACAAGATCCTAAATCCTAGAAAAAAATCATTTTGACTTGAGTTTTACCTGTTCTGATTTTTCACTGAATATTGTTTAATTCTTATGTGTAAGACAATTGAATAGAAGTACTATTCTCTTTAGCTCAGGGCTTCTCCAACTGCGGGTCATAAGGGACCCACTGAGGGAGGACTCAAGAGTTGGACAATTTTAGTTTAACGTAATAGTTAATAAGCTAGTAGTTAATACATGTAAAAAGCTACTGTTTCTGGAACTGCAGGTATGGCCCACCCTGACTCCAGGAGACCACAGGTGATTGACCTTTGTGCTCCAGAAGAGACCATAGGCAGTCAAGGTGGTATCTGAGCCACTGTCTCCCAGGGAGAGACAGTCCACTGCCCAGGACACAGGGCACAGATAAAGAAAATGACAGGTCAGCGGATGAAAGAATGTTAGGGAAACTGCTGGACTGCAGCTTTTATCTGATTAACCTCCTTCCTGAATTCCAAACCTCTTACCTACACTTTGCCCCCTTGAATTCTAGACCCCTTACCTACACCTTTGCCCCTTTATAAAAAAGGCTGGCTTGAAAGGCAATGTAAGACGGTCCATCAGGGTACCAACCCACCGTCTTCTCAGATCGCCAGACATCTGAATAAAGCGCCCATAGGGAGTCAGTCCCTGTCTCTGCTTATTGGGTCTGGGTGGGGACTGGCAGCAGGTAGGTGTTGGCTTTTTTGGTTTTACTGTTACTAAATCAATGCAGTGGGCACTGTCATCAGTTTTTTGAAAAAGTGAAATAGAATTTGAAAAATATACATATAGAGTCAGGATAAATATTGTCTCATGAAAGTTTTGTTTCATTCAAAATATATACATATGAATGAATGGGTTGTGATGTGAAACATATTGTAGTTCTTAATTTAAAAAAAAAGCCACTGCTCTGATGGGTCAGCAATGTGGCTTTAATTTTTAAGAATGGGAAACACAAGCCCTAAAATTTGAAATGACTGAACCTACACCACAGCCAAGTGGTGATTATGGGAGGTGCTGAGCCTGTTTGTTCGATCCCAAGTATCGGAGTAAAACTGCTCCAGGTAGGATAGGTGCTCTGGCCACTGGGCATTTGGTACATGGAAAACAAAATATTTTTAAAATTTAAAGTGATACTCAGACTTTGCCAGTATCAAAGACCAGGAAAAACTGGCCCCTGGCAAACATGTGCTTCCCCGCATGACGAAGCAGGCTGTGCTGTGGCCTTCCCGCCCCCTCTCCTGATCTGCATGCAACGCTCAACACAAAAGACACACTAGAGGTCTTGCAAGATCCATTACACAGAACTAAAAATTAACAAAATAACTTACTTTGCCCACAAGGTATCCAGTTCAAAACACACCACCAGATGTTAAACATAGAGGCATGATGATACACGTGAAGAAAAGTAATCTGACTGGTTTTCTTCCGCAGGACAAAGAATATCGTGTCCAGGAACTCTATTAATTTGGAGAAGTAGTACCACCACAACACCTTGGCTACCTGTAAAAATTTTTAAAAGAGAAAAAATAAAAGGAGAAGTAAAAAGGCCGCTCGTGCTGCCTTCCCTCTCAGCCTGTGCATCCTGTGCTTTCCTGGCGTACGTTTCTCTCAGACTATTGAAAAAGCACCTGCCGGGCATCCCTGCCTCCAGTTTTTCCTTATTCCCAGCAATCCGACCTAGTTATCTTTCCAAAATACATGTCTGATCAAATTACTCCTCTACACCTACAGAACCAATTCATATTCCTCTTAAAACCTACCTTTTCTCTGGAACTCTACCTCTCTTTTTTCTTTTCTCAGGCTGAATCAACTCCTTCTTCATTTATATTCCCAAATTACTTTATGCTTCTATTTCAATAGCCATAACAAAGCACAGTTAGTGTTATGAATCTATATTTTCCAACAGAATGTAAATCACTTGAAGGCAGAGACTGTCTGTCTCACCTTGGTTTAGGGCCTAGCACTCAACAGATCACTGCTGTCTGTTACACTAGATTTTACTTTTTATCTACTCCTCTAATGTATGTGTTTTGCCTCTAAAATTATACTACCCAAGAGCAGCCTATGACTTCCTTCATGTCTCTTCCTTAGAAGAGAAGACTAAAAATCCAGATGCTTTTCTTCCTCACTGACAGTAATATGTCATGATTACCACTTCCTTTCCCTTCCGAGTCCGCAAACACTAACATATACAAACAGGACACATTACACAACAGGAACTTTGAGATTAGGGTGTATGCGCTATAGTCTGCTTCTCAGGACAAGGTGTGGTAGCTTCCATCTTAACGTTTGAGGTAACAGTAAAACTTCAAATCTATGAAACCATAAGTACATACAATACATAAATGCAACAATGACCTCTAGAGACCTGTATGGTGTCCCAAAGGGCACTGGCATATGATAATACTTTAGGGTTGCCTGAAAAATCTGTATAGTTTTTTCTGTAAAATAAAACACACATTTTTCATTTTCACAAATAACTTGACTGATTTTGATATTTTGAGTATGTTGGCTATCTTTTGAGTGGTATAACGCTGATTGCTCTCAATTAATGTCTCAATTTGATTGCTATCAACTTCAAATGGTTTACCCAACCATGCAGCATCATCTAGTAAGAAATCTCCAGCATGAAACTTTGCAAACCACTTTTGACACATTTGATCAGTCACTCCACCTTCTCTCTACACTGCACAAATCTTTTTTCCCTGCATTTTAGTTGCCTTTTTACCTTTCTTGAAATATTAAGCATAACATGCTGAAAATGTTACATAAATTCTCCCATCTTCAATATTAAAATTGCTACACAAATACTCACCAATTTTGATAAGTTTTTTTTAAATGCATGCTGAGAGACAGCTGTCACGGTATAATCTAATAAAATTGTTTTGAATGAAGTTAAAGACAATTAAGTGTTACTAGAGCCTTCTTATGGAAAAAAAACAAATGAACTTTTTGGCGAACCCAATATATTAGAAATAAAGTGGGTGTAGAGAAATTTACATATCTTACTTTTTTGTATTATACTTTTGAAGATGCTTTAAAAATATATGTTTATTTTTTAAATGTATTTTATTGATTATGCTATTACAGTTGTCCCATTTTCCCCCCTTTCTTCCCTTCTGCCCCGCATCCCCTCCACCCACATTCTCCCCCTTTAGTTCGTGTCCATGGGTCATACATATAAGTTCTTTGGCTTCTACATTTCCTATACTATTCTTAACCTCCCTCTGTCTATTTTCTACCTATTATTTACGCTACTTATTCTCTGTACCTTTTCCCCCTCTCTCCCCCTCCTACTCCCCTGTTGATAAACCTCCATGTGATCTCCATTTCTGTGGCTTTCTTCCTGTTCTAGTTGTTTGCTTAGTTTGCTTTTACTTTTGTTTTAGGTGTGGTTGTTAATGACTGTGAGTTTTCTGTCATTTTACTGTTCATATTTTTTATCTTCTCTTTCTTAGATAAATCCTTTTAACATTTCATATAATAAGGGCTTGGTGATGATGAACTCCTTGAACTTAACCTTATCTGAGAAGCACTTTATCTGCCCTTCCATTCTAAATGAAAGCTTTGCTGGATAGAGTAATGTTGGATGTAGGTCCTTGCCTTTCATGACTTGGTATACTTCTTTCCAGATCCTTCTTGCCTGTAAGGTCTCTTTTGAGAAAGCAGCAAACAGTCTTATGGGAATGCCTTTGTGGGTAACTATCCCCTTTTCTCTTGCTGCTTGTAAGATTCTCTCCTTATTTTTAATCTTGGGTAACTTAATGATGATGTGCCTTGGTGTGTTCCTCTTTGGGTCCAACTTCTTTGGCACTCTCTGAGCTTCCTGGATTTCCTGGAAGTCTATTTTCTTTGCTAGATTGGGGAAGTTCTCCATTATTTGTTCAAGTAAGTTTTCAATTTGTTGCTATTCCTCTTCTCCTTCTGGTACCCCTGTAATTCGGATGCTGGAACATTTAGAGATGTCCCGGAGGTTCCTAAGCCTCTCCTCATTTTTTTGAATTCTTGTTTCTTCATTCTTTTCTGGTTGAATGTTTCTATCTTCCTTCTGGTCCACACTGTTGATTTGAGTCCCAGTTTCCTTTCCATCACCATTGGTTTCCTGTACATTTCCCCTTATTTCACTTCGCATAGCCTTCATTTTTTAACCTAATTTGTGACCAAAGTCAACCAATTCTGTGAGCATCCTGATTATCAGTGCTTGAACTGTGTATCTGATAGGTTGGTTATCTCTTCATTGCTTAGTTGTATTTTTTCTGGAGCTTTGATCTGTTCTTTCATTTGGGCCATTTTTTTTTTTTTTTTTTTTTTTGGTGTGCCTGTTACATTAAGGGGCAGAGCCTTAGGTGTTCATCAGGGCGAGGCAACCTCGTCACTGGGTTGTGACACTGTCTGTAGGGAAGGGGTTCAAGAGGGAACAATGGCACCTGCTCCATTCTCTGCCAGCTTTCAGTCACTTCCCCTGCTACCCACAAGCAAATTGGGCCCTTCTGTGCTGATTCCCAAGTGGGTGGGCTTGTGTACATTCTAGGACCCTGTGGGTCTCTCCAACAAACTCCCCTGTGAAGCTGGGAGTTCCTCCCACTGCCGTCTCAACCCCCACAGGTGTTTTCAATTGGTGGTTTGAGGTTTTATTTCCCTGCAATGGAGCCCTGGGCTGTGTAGTCTGTTTCGATCCGGTTTTTTCTGCGCATGAATGCGGGACTGCCTGCTCCACCAGTCTTGGCCCTGCTGGGTCCCGGACTGCCAGCCTCAGTCTCACCAGCCACCTGCAGTGTTGCCCACCCAGCTCCACAAACCGCACCTTGCCGTGAGCCCTCTTTGCCCGGCTCCACCCCGCCTACCAGTCTGGATGAAAGTATCTTCTTTAACAGCTTGGTTGTTGGACTTCCATACAGTTCACTTTTATGTCAGTTCTGGTTGTTTTTTGTTTTTAAATTGTTGTTGTCTCTCTTTTGGTTGTGCAAGGAGGCACAGTGTGTCTACCTACGCCTCTATCTTGGCCAGAAGTCCTAAAAATGTACATCTTAAAGATTTTAATTAAAAAGTTTTCTACCATCTTCCTTATCGATAATCCATGCTTATTATTGGGAAATTTTCAAATAGTCACAAATACAGGGAAAATAAGTATAATGAACCTTTTGGTATCTATCACCGAATTTCAAAATTTTCAATATGATTCCAAATTTGTTGAATCAATTCTATTTCCCACCACCATTTTGTGGGGAGGGGAATGTAGCATATAAGCAAATCCGAAGTATATTATTTTATCTATAAAAACTACTAATAAGGAGGTTTCTTTTGTTTTAACATAACCACCATGACATTATCTTATAAAATTCATAATTGCTTAATATCTTCTAATAGCCTAGTCAATGTTCAAGTCTATCTCAAAAATGTCTTCTTATAATTTGTTTAAATCAGGATCCAAACAAAATCCAGCTTCCATTTCTCTGATACAGTTCTTAAGTCTCTTCTAATCAATAACTCTCCCTCGCCTTGCTCCCCCCTTTTCTTTCATGCCTTTTATTCTTATTAAAAAAGCTGGATCCATTGTTGTATAGAATTCTAATATTATTAATATTATGGACTTGTGTTTTCCTAGTGTTACTTAACTTGTTTCTCTATACCCCACTTTTTCTGTAAGCACTTAGACTTACAGGCTTGATCGGATTAGGTTTAAGGGTTTGGGCAAGAAGACTTCATAGGTGGTTCAGTGCACTTCCTACCACATCACATCAAGAGGGACATAATTTCCCTTCCTTCCTTCCTCCCTCCTTCTCTCTTTCCTTTCTTGTTTTTCCCTTCTGTTCCCTTTCTCCTTCCTTCCATCTGATCTTATTCGTTATCCTAAAAAATCTCGTTTTTGCATGGATTCAGACTTAGAGGTAGAAGCTCTCAGAGAAGGCAGCCTACATCTCTTGGCAACCTATTCCTAGAGTTTTTCTTTGACTTCCTTCATCGTTCTAGCCAAAAGTTTAGCACATTCTGTGGCCTCTGCTTTATTTTTATTAGTACATTGTTTCTTCAGAGCAGTATGCCGACATCTGTGTTGCAGGACATGTGGAGTAAGGATATGCTGATTCTTGGGTGCTTTGATCCTAGGTTTCTTGCCTTCTTTTTTTAGGGGCTTTTTCACAACGTTTTTGTGGACATCATCTTCTTTAGAGAGACTGAAAACTTTGCAGATGCTGCTAGCTCTTTTGGGCCCCAGGCAATGACAGTACTATCAATGAGACCAGGAATATCTTTCTTGGTCAATTTTTACAATGACCAAATTGAAAAACACTCAGATTGGTGTCCACAATTCAACCCTGCAGAAATTTGTGCTTTCTTCCTCCAGGCCTCCTTGGTCTACAATAGGAATGCTCCTTACTCAGCAGCCAGCACACATGGCCAAGGTTCAAGACATCCTGCTTCATGGGGCAGCCTTGTCATTCCCACCACTGATTCGAACCATATAATCATTCCATTCTTCTCCCAGAATGTCAGCAGCAACTTACATAGCCATACACTTCTCATAAAAGGTACAGAATTTGTGGCTGGGAAAGAGATGTTCAGCTTACCCTGAAGCAGCCAACCACCTCTGAGATTCCATGAAAAAGAAGGGAATAATTTCTGATATTGATGTATAGTGAGTTTAGGTGTTAACAGCCTAATCCAATCATTATGAAGTTTCCATTCAACTTTCACCCAACAGTTTTATCATTTACAGACCATTGCTATCTAGATCCAAAACTTCACTTGGAGTTGCAAAGTAATAATTTTGATTCTCTTGTTACTTATGCCTTTATTTTCTTCTATAGAGAAGAATTCTTCCTCTTTGGAGATTCACATAGGGAAGGCAAGAAAACATTTGATTCTTTCCCTTTAACTTTTTTCTACAATGAGTTGGTGTCTTACCAACCGTCAAAAACCAAGGAGGGTTTTTTAGCATCATTTTAAACTCACGGTTTTTAAAATAAATTTCATATGTTTCAATTCACCAGTCAGTATTATTTTTGATACTCAAACTTTTCCCCAGCAGTGGAAGTCCTTTCAAGGTGGCTCCTGTGTCTTTTGTCAAGACTCCAGCAGTCTTGGATATTTCCCTTGCTTTCTGTCCCAGGAGGTTCTGGATTCTTCCTATAGACATTTCCTGCCCAAATCAAAAACTGGCCAATTTTTAAGAACCCTCTCCCTTCTGTTGGAAAATTATAGTATTGAGGGAACAATCTGCGAATTCATTGATCATTATACTGGGTTGTCGCAGACTAATTTTTCTGTACAGAGAGCGAAAAACATGTTTGTTTTAGAAAGAATAAAGTTAGTTCTGATATTTCCAACTTGACTTTACCATTAATGGGTTTCATTTAACTTTTTGATATCTCCTTTCTTTTATGTTTAAATATTAGTTGTAATGATATTAACATTACTATATACTTTCTTTATCTCACAGTGTACCTATAACAGTCTCAAAAAAGCAATACACACACTTTTATTAATAGCAAACAAAAAAATTCCTGAACACTGTTAAGATATATCTCACTAGGGATGTGTAGTCAAAACTGTGTTTTAATGTTACTTGAAATAATTCTTCTTTGGGTGGTTATGTTACCAACTTAATATATGGATACATTCATTTATTTTAGTTTATTTCCAAGTTTTTTGGGGGAATCTGCCCTGCTTTCTTTTTAGATTTAATTTTGTTTTCTAATTATATAAAACACTTAATGGTTTCAAAGTCAAATGTATTACAATGCATGTTCAGAGATGTCTAGCTTCTATCCCATCTCCTCTGTCCTGTCCCCTACCCTAAAAGTAAACCTTGTTAGCTTTTGGGTTATTCTAGCATTGTTTATTTTTAAAAATATAAACAATACACACATATATTCATATAATTTCTTGCACAAAAGGTACTATACTATAAACACAGGTTACACAGGTTGCCTTTTTTTTCACTTGGACATATCCTGGAGATGATTCTGTGACAGTATAGAGATCTTCCTCATTCCATGTGGAAAGGGATCCATCTCATAGATGTACCACGGTTTATTCAGTCAGTCTCCCATAGACGCACATTTGGAAAACATTTTTGTTATCAAACATTTCTATTAGAACAGGAGTTCCTTTCTTATCCGATCCCAGACCCCATCCTCTTATCCGCCAGGAGAAAGCCTTCCTTCTCTGCAACGAGAGATGGCGACAGGAGGCTTCTCCCCATGACTCACCCGGATATCTGCTTCCCCTGCACTGGCAAGATTCTGACACTGTAAGTTGTAGCCTCCTTCCCAGCTGGAGAGAATAAGCTGCCAAGGAAACAAGGAAGGCAAAGGGATCACCACAAGAATTTGGATAAAAACAATTTTTTATTCATGTTTCTAATTGGCATCTATTCAAGGTTGGAGTAGAAACTTCCCAGAATTTGACTTTGATTCAACTCAAACACTTATTATCAAAGGATTTAATTCTTGCTGTGAACTGATATCAATGGTTATATTCTTTAATGTAATTTACTTCTAAAATTTTTTCTTTTTAAATTAAATCTAAATGAAACAGAATTTAGCTATCATATGAGTGACAACATATTTTGTGTTTACCTAGTCATATGTTCCCACAAGTAAAATGTAGAATTATATGTAAACAAATGTGAGGATACTACACTAAAATTTTAATTGTACTCTATATTGGCTTATATATAGATATCTTAGTTAATCATCTCAATAACTTTAAGAACATATTTATTATCATTTTACAGATATGAAAACCAGGGCTCAGAAGGGTTCCTATGTAATTTCTTCATTGATTTATGCTATATGGTGATTAATCATTTGTGTGATTATAAGTGATTAATGTCTATATTCCTCTTGCTCAAAAAACCAAAAATCTGCATAAAATCTAAGCTTTTTTTGTTCATCTTTTTATCTAGTTCCATGCTCAGTGCCTAGCACATAAAATGTACTCAATAAATATATAAGTAAATAATTTCTTCAACATTATGTGGATTGAAAGCAATAGAACAATGATTGGAATTCACACATTTTAATTCTTTATCTAGTGTCATTTCCACAAAATGAGCTTTTTAATTCTTTGTGAAAATTTTTACAAAAGAGGTTTTCTCCCTTCTTTCCCACTATTACTGAAGAAACTTGGCATTCTAAAATACAAGGCATTTGACTTTGATTTACATGTTACTATATGCGAAAGTCTACCATTTTCTCCTACATATCAGAAATGTGTAAAGGGGGACTTGGGGCCAAGATGGAGGCACAGGGAGATACACTTCGCCTCCCTGCACAACCAAAAGAAGGACAACAAATTTAAAAACAAAAAACCACCAGAACTGCCAGGAAATTGAACTGTATGGAATTCCGACAACCAAGGAGTTAAAGAAGAAACATTCATCCAGATCAGTAGGAGGGGTAGAGATGGGCAGCAGGAGTAGAGAAGACTCTTGGCAAGGCAGTGGCTGGAGGATTAGGGCAGGAGAGGTGGTGGCTGGCAGAGCAGGTGGTCCCACATTTGCGGGTGGATAAACTGGGGGGAACAACTAACTGGGGAGCGAGACAGACCACCCAACCCAGGGTTCCAGCGCAGGGAAATAAAGTATCTAAATCTCTGATTGAAAAAACCAGTGGGGGTTGAGGCAGCAGGAGAAACTCCCAGCCTCACAGGAGAGTTTGTTGGAGAGATCCACAGGGTCCTAGAATGTACACAAAACCATTCACCCAGGAATCAGCACCAGAAGGGCCCAATTTGCTTGTGGGTAGAGGAAGAAGTGACTGAAAGCCGAGGGAGAGCTGAGCAAGTGGCATTGTTCCCTCTCAGACCCCTCCCCCACATACAGTGCCAGAAGGTAGTAATGTGGGTTGTCCCGCCCTGGCAAATATTTAAGGCTATACCACTTACTATGTAACAGGCAGACGGAGACAAAAAAATATAGCCCAAATGAAAAAACGGATCAAAGCTCCAGAAAAAATACAACTAAGCTATGAAGATAGCCAACCTATCAGATGCACAGTTCAAAACACTGGTAATCAGGATGCTCACAGAAATGGTTGAGTAGGGTTGCAAAATAGAGGAAGAAGTGAAGGCTATGAAAAGTGAAATAAAGGAAAATGTACAGGGAACCAACAGTGATGGGAAGGAAACAGGGACTCAAATCAATGGTTTGGAGCAGAAGGAGGAAATCAATACTCATCCAGAACAGAATGAAGAAACAAAAATTCAAAAAAAGTGAGGAGAGGCTCAGGTACCTCTGGGACAAGTTTAAACATTCCAACATCCAAATCATAGGGGTGCCAGAAGGAGAAGAGAAGGAGATTGAAAACTTATTTCAAAACATAATGAAGGAGAACTTCCCTAACCTGGCAAAGGAAATTGACTTTCAGGAAGCTCAGAGAGTCCCAAAAAAGTTGGACCCAAGGAAGCACACACCAAGGCACATCATAATCACATTACCCAAGATTAAAGATAAGGAGAGAATCTTAAAAGCAGCAAGAGAAAAGGAGACAGTTACCTACAAAGGAGTTCCCATAAGACTATCAGCTGATTTCTCAAAAGAAACGTTACAGGCAAGAAGGGGCAGGAAAGAAGTATTCAAAGTCATGAAAGGCAAGGACCTACATCCAAGATGACTCTATCCAGCAAAGCTATCATTTAGAATGGAAGGTCAGATAAAGTGCTTCCCAGATAAGGTCAAGTTAAAGGAGTTCATCATCAACAAGCCCTTATTATATGAAATGTTAAAGGGACTTATTTAAGAAAAAGAAGAAGATCAAAAATATGAACAGTAAAATGACAACAGATTCACAACTATCAACAACTGAACCTAAAAAAGAAAAACAAAAACTAAGCAAACAACTAGAACAGGAACAGAATCACAGAAATGGAGATCACATGGAGGGTTAACAGGGAGGGGGAGAGGGGAGAATGGGAGAAAAGGTACAGGGAATAAGCAGCACAAATAGTAGGTAGAAAGTAGACAGGGGGAGGTTAAGAATAATATAGGAAATGGAGGAGCCGAAAAACTTATATGTACGACCCATGGACATGAACTAAGGGGGAGGGGGTATGCTAGAGGGAGGCAGGGTGCAGGGCAGAGGAGGGTAAAGGGGAAAAAAATATGGAACAACTGTAATAGCATAATCAATAAAATATATTTTAAGAAAAGAAATGTGTAAAGGTATAGAACTGTTAAACTATATATACAGGGCAGGGAGGAATGTGATGTTAACGAACTGAACATTAAAAAGAGATGAACCACTAAAATCACTCAGAATATTTTAGAGTCCTTGTCTTAGCTCCACTATCCTAATTTACCTCTTTCCTTCTGACCAAAGCACCTTTTAGTTAGCATAACTCTAGTTCATCAGGATAAATGAATCCAGCAAAACTAAAAAAGATTGAATTATCCTGATGGGATCTATTTATTACAAGTCAAGTCACCCCCATAGCTCCCAGAGCTTTATGTGTCTGGGTCTCCAGTGGGACCCAGTGATAGGCTACAAGGGATCTAGAGATACCTAAGGGTAAATTTTTGTGGTTCGGTAAATTTTCAAATAAGAAAGCTGTTTAACATTGTGCAGAAAGACTAATAAAAACCTCTATGATCAGGCTGTAGTATTTTATAAAGGGCTCTAGTCTTTTCATTATATACTAACAATATAGTAACGGGAGAGGATGGGCCATATTCTGGTACTCCATGACATTTCCTGCTTCCATCAGATTTATTTAGGCTGCCCCCACCCCTGTGCCACTTCTGTAGAACTACCTGACAACCTAATAACTAAACTGCATAATTAAGCAGCCAAGCTACAGGAGGTTCCGTCTGCCTTACCCTGGACCATTCCTAATCCCCTAGCTGGGTTGGTGCACAGGAGCCATCCAAGCCATGTGTTGATGAAGAAACTTGCTTAGCCTTAAGGAGACGTGGGCCAAAGTAATACATGTAGAATCACTGGCTTCTCATCTCTACCACCTTAATCCAACAAGCTGCTAGCGTCCGTCGACTGCGGTACTGCAATCATATTCTAACTGGATGCTACTTCTATTCTTGCCCCCAATTCACTGTCATAGTCCATTTTCCATGTAGCCAGAACAACCTATTTTAAAAGGGAGATCATATATCACTCCCCTCATTAAAATTCTCCAGTGGCTTTCCACTCTGCTTAAATAAAAGATAAATGTTTTAGAAGACCCTCTGTAATCTGCCACAGCCACAGCTCATCTTAAATCATTCTCTCCTCTCTTTGCTGTGTCCTTGCTACACTGTTTCTTTTTATGGTCCTTGAACACCCCGAGCTTATTACTGCCTCAAGAACTTTACACTCATTGTTCGTTCCGCATGAACACACTCTCCCCAGAGTTTCAGATACCTGGCTTATTTTCATCATTCAGTCTCAGCTCAAATACGACCTCCTTCATGAGGCATTCCAGTCCCACCACCAGCCCATCGCTGTTCAATGTACCAGGGCAGCGATTTTCAACCTTTTTCATCTCATGGTGCATATAAACTATTTAATCACTAAAATGCTGCAGCACTTCAACAAATAGGTATACTTTAGATTCATTCATACCGGACAGCTATTGTTGTGTTGGCTGTTGTCATTTTTTATTTGACAATCTAAGTAAATGAGGGCAGTGCCCCTCACTAATTAGTAAGGAATTGCATGTTTTAAAAATTCTTGCAGCACACTGATTGAAAATCTCTGTACTAGTGCAAAGACTGTGTTCCAGAATCTAGAACAGAATCTGACATAGTAAAGGAACTCAATACATATTTGCTGAAAGAAAAATTTTAGCAATGGTTTCCTGGACTAAGCAAACATCTAGCCGAGGCATAACAAGTCAGCAAGGGTAACTCAACTTGTCACTCGACTGGTGTCTATTAAGTGCACCCCAAAAGTGTCAAGAAAAAGACTTTATGCTTGCCCTGAAAGAGGTTACAATCAGAGGAGGCTAGGAGGCAACTGACGGTGGTTTTGAACCAAGAGATATAAAAGTGTGGGAAGAAAAACAGTAGATAAAATTCATAATAGGGAATGAGCTTGGTGTAGATGTTTTCCCTAAAAGACAGAAACTATTAATTGGTTGTTCAAAAACTAAACTAGTTCTTGTTTCTGTTGATGGTGACTAATATTCACCTTAAAATGCACAAAACCTTTTCACATTTAGTCCTACTGATACTCATCTGTGAACACCTGAGTACAGAATCTGTCGCCCTGTCTCTGTATCCCGTGGGCTTAGTATGCTTCACGCACCTGAGTGCTCTCTGCATGTTGGCTGAACAGAACTGATTAATTCTCATATCTCACTCATGAATTGGACAAATATCATGTCTCCATTTCAAAGATAAATTGCCCAAGAGGCTACGTTAACTCTTCTAAAATTACAGAGATGACACATGAATTCGGATCCTGTGACTTCACTACATCAAAGCTTCCAGCAGGTGATGGAGCTTCCAACGCAGTGAGATCCTCTGACACAGCTGTTACTTGTGACCACAGTGCAACGAAGAGCATCTTTCCCTTTGTTATGTAGGGAAATCGACACCATAAATCACTATCTCCTAAGCTCATCTAGTGAACTAAAATTCACCTAGTAGAGAACCTGAAACAAAACTCCCCCTTTCAGAGTGAGGTAACTTGGTGAGCCCTGATGTGGATTTTAGAGCTGCCAGCGTGGCCTTCCCATCTCCTGCACTCTGACCGATGCCTCAGACTCCATTAGTAGAGTTCTACAACAGTCATTTTAGATCATGGTTGTTTACCATTATTTGAATGGTGCATTTTGGATTAATGCACAGATTAACTCTATAGGTGAGACCTGTTTTCAGGCAAGGAATTTTTTTTAATTCAAGGATATAGGAGGGCAGCTACACTTGTGCTGCCAACAGCTATTTATAATCCACATGAATGATTTTACCCTGACTTTTCCCTAAAAAAGATTTTATGTTTATCTCCTTTCCTCCCTTTCTCTCCCTGTCTGTCAGGTCAGGCCTTAGGTTGTACAGGCGAGACAATTACTTCTTTCTTTCTTGTAAAATTACGTGGGTTTGGCACTTCACAAAGGAACAGGGAGTACATGGTGGAATGAGGGCAGCTAGAGCTGAGCTGGAACGTCGCCTCAGGCCTCCGGAAGTCAGCCCTGAGAAACAGCTATCCCACGGCCATGGGGGCCCAAAGACGTGGGAAGTATCCTTTAGGGGACAGTATGTTCATATTTCAGTCAAACTAACTGCATTTGATATCTAATTCTAAAAATAATCTGTTACTCAGCCCTGGCTGGTGTGGCTCAGTGGACTGAGTGCCGAACTGCTAATCAAAAAGTCCCCAGTTCAATTCCCAGGACCTGGGTTGCAGGCCAGGTCCCCGGTGGGGGTGTGTATGAGAGGCAACCAATAGATGTATCTCTCTCACACTGATGTTTCTCTCCCTCTTTTTCTCCCACCCTTCCCCTCTCTCTAAAAATAAACAAAATCTTTTAAAAAATCTGTTATTCAATAGCTGTCTATTCTCAGGCAAATTATGTAGCTTTTCTAAGCCTCAGTATTATAACCCATAAAAGGAGAAAATTATAACATATGATCTTTAAACACCCATTCAGATCTAAATTATGATTGTATATTACAATGGAAGACTAAAGACTAAATAAATAGGCCTAAATTTGGATAAGAAAAATTCAAGTTAGAAACAAAGACTTCTAAGAGTTTTCAGAAGTAATACTATAAAATGCTGGAACAAGTTCTTGAGGTCTTAAAGAACAGTTTGATAGCAACCTCAGGTAGTTCTGCTATGCTAGATTTAATTGCTTCTAAAAATCTCTTAATTAGGGCCTCCAGACTTAGCTGCATGAGCACTTACCTCTGTCAGCATATACATGGAGAGAAGTGTGATTGCTAGATTGTACAAGGTGAGGATGCCCCTGAGGGAAAGAGCAGGTCTGTTCTTCATATATTTGTTACCCAGCCATATTGAAAGCAGATAGATGACCGTAAGAGAAAAGGTAGGAAGGTAAGAGTCCAACATGAACCATCCTCTGACTCGAGCATCTGAAAAGAAATAGGTACAGTGAGGATTCTGAAGAGTAACACTTCTGTTTAATTATAAGATACTGGCACACATGTTTTAGTTGTGCACACCAAACACAACACAGAACAACGCGGCACGGCGCTAAGGAAGCTGGCTCTGGGTCATCGTTCAGAAGACGAAACCAGTGGGGGTCGGAATGGCTAAGGGAGTTTTCATGGAGCAGACAGGGCTGAAGCTGAACACTGAATAACAGGAAAAGTTAATGAAGGTGGGAAGTAGCAGTTCCTGAATGTCTGCTTTGGAATAATTACTATGTTTATTTACTCTAATTCAGTAAATATGAAGTAGGTTGTGCCATTTTATGAATTAATAAACAGCTCAGAAAGCGTTAGTAGCTTGCAAATAGCTGTACAGGAGTTGGCAGTAGAATCGGGATTTGAATGCGTATCTGACTCCGGCCATTTCTTAGCTACAGCTCATCAGCATGCAATAATCGCCCCTTAGCGGTCTGTTATCACGGCTGCACTGTTATTATGACTGACGTTTACTGAGCGCTAATTCTGTGTCACACTGTTCTAAAGCCTTTCACTTGTGTTAACGTATTGAACTCTCAAAGCAATCTTCTTATATAGCTGACTATTATTTTTAGTAACTTTATTGAGATACACAGAACCCTGCACATATTTAATGTGTACAATGTGATGAGTTTGGACATGTATGCAAACATATATGCCTTCACGACAGTCACGGTAATAGACATGTAGGTGACATTGTTATCCCCAGTTTACATTTGAGAAAAATTGAGCTCCAGGCAGTAAAAAGTTAAATAACTTGCACTAAAGTGCTACCCTACCTCTTGTTATAGTATTATGGGTTGAAATGTAACCCCTAAAAAGATATGTTCAAGTCCTAACTCCTGTTACCTGTGATTGTGAACTTATTGGGAAATTAGGGTCTTTGCAGATGTAATCAAGTAAAGATGAGGCCATACGAGATTAGGGTGGGCCCTGAGCAGTGACTGGTGTCCTTGTAAGAAAAGGAGATTTGGATTCAGGGACATAAAGAGAACACTATGGGGAGCCGGAGGCAGAGATTGGAGTGATATTATCTATAAGCCAAGGAATGCCAAAGATTCCTAGCAACCACCAGAAGTTAGGAGAGAGACACACAACAGATTCTTTCCTAGAACTTCAGAGGGAACATGGCCTTGCCAACACCCTGATGTCAAACTCGTAGCCTTCAGAACCGTGAGAGAATAAATTGCTGCTGTTTTAAGCCATGAGTCTGTGGTACTTTGTTACTGCAGCCCTGGGAAACGCACACACATGGTTCACTAGACAGCTTTCCAATTGTTTCAGCTATGCCAGTCTTACCTTCTCACCAACACTGTATGCTCTATGAGACACACTAGGTCTCATATTTCTACTCTGTCTCACTCATAACTTACATCCACCTAGTGCTGAGTTGAAAGCAAAATTATTAAATATATATTAATTGGCACATTGAGTCAATCACATATTGCAAAACTAATATAGCACCAGAAGTTTTTGTTTTCTTATGTCATGGTCCTATAAAGAGTTGCTCCAATTGTTACAGAGGATCATAACTGATCCAACCAAAAGATGAGCACAAAACTTGTAAGAACATTATCTTCGGGACTTGAGAAGTGTTAGCTCCAAATCTGTGTTGAGTATTTGCCCACAACAACATCCTTTGATGGTACTAATATGGTGTAGGTAAAACCAGAGAAGATCTGGAGACACCTAGAAGCTTATCAGGTGGCTGCCAGTCAACTTAAGTTTGTGCCACTTTAAGAAGGTGACAAGGATTCGTAATGGCCTAGATGTCACTATGGAGGTCAACTGATCCAGTTGCCAAATGCCAAGCTTACAGTCTCTTTGTAACAGGGTGCAGAGCAAGAGCCCCTAAAACCTCACACAAACCTTAACTGGGGGAGGGGGAAGGGGATGATATGGTGTTTAAGATACTTTGCATTACAATGGCAAGTTGATAGCTGTGTCCTTCCTAAAGGGAAGCAGACTGCTGCCCAGGGCAAAAGGAGTACATGACTCTGAGAGTGTACAGTGGCTTGTGACAGAGCCAGGGTATGTGAATGCCCACCTGGATGTCTGTGTGTCAGAGTGAACTCTTGCCCTGACTAAAGATGACAGCCGAAAGAAGGTAAAAGATACAGGGGAACTGACAAATGTAGCACATCATAGGAAGGGCCAGACAAGGTCATGTAGGAAGTTCCAGGCCAAGCATTTAAAATAAGAATGGGCTGAGAAAGAAGGGAATTCTGCCATGAGGGCCAAAAGAGTAGGGAAGCAGCCATGTGGGCTGTAGGTGGATTCAGTCACAAGGTCTGAGAGAGGAAGCAGAAGCAGGTGTGCAGTTTATAGTGAAGCAGTCTGCTATGAGGGCTGGTGTATAAGGTAGAAGCCACGCCAGCTGGGAGTCAGGATTCCGCCATGCGGCCTGGGGTAGTGAGGAAGGCAGCTATGTGGGCTGAGGGGAGGGTGCAAGAAGAGAGCTGATGGAGCTGTGAGGAAACCTGCAGAACCAAGCACGGATTCATGGGAGATGCTTTGGAACTGAACTGTGACCAGGAATGTAGACTTCTGCTTCTCTGAAGGATGTACAGGGAAGCCACACTCCTGGGATGTGTGCCTCCCTGGACTCCACCATGATCCAGTGTAACACGGCACATGTTTTCCTGAACCACTACACAGAGACTGAGGACAACGTACCGCAGGTCCTGAAGGAGAGAGCTGACACGAGAGGATGGCGATTCTGAACCCCACGAGTGTACTTTCCAGAGGGGACTGGAGAACTGCTTACACAGCTGGCTTACAAATGGATAAGGATGTGGGGAACTTCTGGGCATGGTTCTGGCCTGTAGGCTGCTGGGGAACAGGGGAGTGCTGGGTCTTCTGGGAGAACAGGGCTCTGGGCAGGAGTGCTCCTAGCCCACCCCACTGAGGTTGGAATCCTGTAAATAAAACCTGTTTCTTTCAACACTAATTGTTGGGTCGTGTATCAGGGCAACACGTGGACGAGCCCCAGTTTGTTCAGTTATATCCTTGCCACAAAGGAAACTTCCATTAAAATGACCAAAGCTAAGTAAACAATAATAATCCTACCCTTAATTGATCCCATATTCACGTAATTCCAGGTCACGATGATCTTACTGATGTCGAAGTTCAGTGTGAAGTTGGCTCAGAGAGACTATTATTTAACTCTGTGGAAGTGTCAGAAAGCCACAGTCCCCAGGAAACCCTGCGTGCTTACGTTAGAGCGTCACGCCCTCTACGGTACCCACTAAACTGCAGGGCAGAGAACATACTAAGTACAGTGGGTTACAGGTATCCCACCCTGCCTAGCCCACAGGATCACCACAGGATAAAACGGAAAAACAAAACCAAACCAAACACTACGTGAAAGTATTTTTAAGAAGTTCTACATAATCACAGGGTATCATTTTATTAAAATTATAGTCATTCACTTAGAATAGAAACTGGAGAGTGGTCTAAATAATCTCTAAGTAATTCTGCTTAAAGATTTTGAGAAATAGCCCTGGCTGGTGTAGCTCAGTAGATTGAGCGCGGGCTGCGAACCAAATGGTCGCTGGTTCGATTCCCAGTCAGGGCACATGCCTGGGTTGCGGGCCAGGTTCCCAGTGAGGGCCATGTGAGAGGCAACCACACATTGATGTTTCTCTCCCTCTCTTTCTCCCTCTGTTCCCTTCTGCCTAAAAATAAAATAAATAAAATCTTAAAAAAAAAAAGATTTTGAGAAACAAATAAAAAAAACTTCCTCATACCCCACCCCATCCCACCCCCAATAGTGAAGAAATAATTTGTAGATTTTTCACAGCTTTGTGATCCAGCAATGCTCAAATGAAACATAACATGCTGTTTAGAATTTATTCATTTATTTGCGAAATATATAGTGCCTGACATGTTCCTGCAACTGCACTAAGTAAGCCCTGGAGAGAACAGTCATGGTCCCTGTTCTCATGGGAGGGGGAGGGGCAAATTCCCTGAAAGCTTTGGCAGGGAAAAGGCAGCGTTTAAGCTGATACCTGAAACGTGAGAAGGGTCTTACTATACCGGGGGATGGAGTAGCAGACAACAGGCAGGAATTCTAGGCTCAAGGAAGAGCATATGGAAGAACCTTACATATTTGAGGAGGTAAAAGATGTCGGAGGTCAAAGTGAGCGGGAAGAGTATCACTGCCTGTGGGAGAGGCAGCGGGGGCTCGGTAATGCAAGGGTGTGTGGTCCACCCTAAGAAGTTTGCTTTTGATCTGAAGGACACTGAGTATTAAGCCAGAGGATCACATATTATGACTTAGGCTTTCAAAGTACTATGCCAGCTGATAATAAAAGACTGGAGGAAGGGAGACTAGTTAGGATAACTTACAACCACTTAGTGCTGAGTTGAGTTATTAAATATATATCAACTGGCACATTGAGTCAATTGGCACACTGCAGTAGTCTTAAGTGACTGGTGATGGAGAAATGATTGAGAGACTCAGAATGACTGAGAGGTTAGAAATTCCATCTCACTCACAGACCTGGGCAGAGAAAGATCACACATCTTTAAAGAGAATTTATCAAGATCATGTCAGGGCCGAAAGACTACATATGACTGTGCATGAGAGGAAGGTGGAAGAGGAATGGTCAGTGGGGAGAGGATAGAAGTAGCATATGTTCAGAAGGAAATCTACAGCCTACTTTGGTAGCCAGTTTTTGGTAACTTTGGTAGCTAGAGAGACACCAAAGGAAAAGTATTGGCACTGCATTCTATTCCTGCTTTCTTCTTCCAGAACTTTTAATCCCAGGAGAAGTTGAACAGGAGAAATGAGGCCTTCTAGATGCTCTGGGAGAAGGATAAAAAGAGTGAGGAAAGTTAAGACTCTAAATGTTAAGTACCATACTATTTTCAGGACACCAGAAGTGATGTAATTCTCTTCCATTTAAAAAAAAAAAATTGTGTTCCTTCCACATTAAGTTCTCAAGTAGTTCACTCACCTCGAGGTCCAAACATATTGTCCAAAAAAACATTGATTTCATCATCAAAAGCCTTTAGATGCTCCTGAAAAGATAAAGAAAAAATGATTAAAGGGTTTTTGTTTTTGTTTTTTTGAAAATTCTCAAAACAAACCACTATCTACAATATGCTGTTGATAGAATCTCTAAGGGTCCTAGGTTCAAGGACTTTGACTGCAAAGAGAACCATTACATGTAGCCTCTTTCTCACAAGCTTCTAAAGATTTGGAAGCAAACAATTCCTCTTTCATTTCCTTAGGCAAGAGTAGTTCAGAAAAACAGGGTTGGTACATTTAAACATCAAAGGGTTATTGACCTTATTTCCATTTCCTTCTAAAATGCTTACAGGTAGGTATAAGCATTTCCATAAGTAACTTCTATTGTTGCAGTTAACAGAGTGTGCAAGCAACAGGGAAGTCTATACCTACAGGATGTAATGTAATTATTAAATGAAAATACAGCTGAACTGTATTTCACTTAACTAAATCTAAAGCTTTAATGGGGACTTATTTTCCAATGAAGGAAATTAAGCATGATAGCTATTTTCCATTACCTTCATATTGTTTGTTTTCAAAACATTTTTATACACTAACATCTATTTAATAGTACAGTAAATAGCATCACAAGGTGGGGGTACCTCAGATTAATTACTGTCATTTTAATTGAATTCAGATTGGGACTGGAAAATTTCTGCTAAGAATCTTAGGGTTGATAAACTGGTTTCTGGCTCTTGATTTAGCTCCTATTCATTCTGGTCTGCTATTATACTGCTCAGAATACCTGCTAGGGTATCCCTACCCCTCTAAAAAGGTCTAGAACACCTCCTCAAGCAAAGCGAAGAAGAGACACAGCACTACCCAATGTTCCTAGGAAAGGGATCTTTGATGAGGATTTGGGGCCTAAGGACTGGTCCCTGCCTAGGTGTGAGTTGAGTATGATGGCCCTCAGAAGTTCATATAGTACCTTCTCTCAGTCAATAGCTGGATTACAGTCAAAAGCATCTTATTCTCAAAGAAAATGTTAAGTGCCAAAGAGGAGAATTAATTGACTGGCATTTTAAGAGAAGGTCTACATTGTTGGTGACTGGCACACAGCATTTAGACCTATTATTTATTGGTGACTTTGATCCTGAGAGAAACTTCAAGGAAACTTAGGTCTTTGGGAAGTTTAGGAAGAGGATTAGAGACTAATACTTCCTAGTACCACTGTTGTCCAGTGTATTAGGAATTTTATTATTTCACAGTATTACTGTAAATGGTATCTGGGATAAACAAAGCTCGGAAGTTTTTAAGCAGTGTTTTAATCTTTGGTTTCTACGAAGGGCATCTCAGGAGACCTCCAGACTTGAGAAAGGTCAGTTGCCTAATACTTCAGTGTGACAGACTGTGGTTTTTGTTGCCATTAGAATAGGGCAGGTCTGTCTAGATCTCTCATTTTTGAACAAAATATGTTAACGTCACTGATGTACCTACCCTCAAAACAAATACCAATGAAATCTCTCTTTCATTGCCACACCCCCTCGTAAATGTTTAAACTTTTTCAGTTCATTTGCTAAGGTTCAAAATCCATTTTCCAACATTTGTAGATCTAAGAACACTAATTAAAGGTCACGGACATTGTATTATTTCTATAATCTTGCAAAAATGTAGTCACAGTGAAAGGGCAGAAACAAAAGTAAAATAAGTAAGGGGAAGACATGAAGAGAAAGCAGAGAATGAAAGAAATGAATGAGAAGGGAACGCTTCATTATTTCAGTCATTAATTTACTGAGTAATTGACCAATTATCTAAATATTACTGTGTGCCAGCACCAAGTTAGATGATGAAATACTAAGTCAAATGAGACACATCCTTATCTTCACATAGGTTAATAGAGAAGTAAATCAATAATCACGTAGTGTCTTAAATATGATGAGAGAGAGGTTTACAGGGGTGTGCTGTAAGAACACAGAGGAAGTAACTATCATTCCGCCATTAAAAAAGAGGAAATCTTGCCATTTTCGACAACATGAATAAATCTTGAGGGCATTATGCTAAATGAATAAATAAGAGAAAAACAAATACCATATGATCTTATTTATATATAGAATAAAAAAAAAGCAAACTAACTCCTCTGCAGATTGGTGGTTACCAGAGGTAGGGGACGGGGGTGGGAGTAATGGGTGGAGGTAGCCTAAAAGCACAAACTTCCAGTTATAAAATAAATAAGTCAGGAAGATATACAGCCTTGACAATGGATAATATTGCATGGTACATTTGAAAGTTGCTAAGAGTAGATCTTAAAAGTTCTCATCACACACAAACAATTGTAACTGTGTATATAACTAGATTTATTGTAGAGATCATTTTGCAATGTGTAAAAATATTAAATCATTATGTGGTACACATGAAATAAAGAAAAAGAACATGGAGGTAGGAAATTTAATTTAGATCTCTTAAAAAGAGAAGCCTTCCAGGAGGAACTGCTGCTGTCGCTGAGTTTTGAAAGATTCTAGGGCAGACAGAGAAGAAAAGAAAGAGCATTTGAGGGAGAAGATCAACATATACAAATACACGGAGACATGACTCGGGAAATGTTTACAGACAGGGTCTCTGTGACCTATATGACAGAAATAAAGCCAATGCTAAGAAAATCAGAAACCTGGAAAAAATTACTCCTTTGTTTCAGGGTTATTTAATACAGTTAATAAGGATATAATCTAAAAAGACAATGATGAGATGAGATCAGAATATCAAAATTTACCCTGGACTAGTAAAACATAAGTACAGAGTTTGGGTTGTGTTAGCCAACTAAGGATGAATGCTTAACAAAAAGTGATGGAGAAAAGAGCTTGGGTAATGAGTTATAGCTGTACACTGGGTTGTATATGTGTAAATGCAAAAGTGTACCGGACAATTGCTCAAGACTAATACTGTAACCTAGGGGCTATGGAAACCAATGAACGACTTGCATTATTCCATTCAACCAGCTCCTTGAACAGCTATTTTGTATACAGTACTTTGCTGGACATATGAAGGAAAAAACGGATGCAGTGGTTGACTCAAAAGCTTACAGAGAAATCGGGAAAGTGACAGATACAAAGGTAAAGAGAAAACAATTGGGAAGAAAGAGATACACAGAACTGCCACAATGATGGAGTCATACAGTAGGAGTGATGACTTAACATGAGTTTTTCAGATGGTTAAGGTGGCTAGAATTTGGACAGATTAGAAGACAGGGGAGCAGTTCTGCCCTTAGACCTGGGCTGGAGTGCTCTCCTCAACTCCGTACAGTGGAAGGCCCCACTCTGGTCATCCTTTGGCCATATCCCTCCACACAGGGAAAAAGATCCTTTGAGCCCAGGGAAATGCCTGCCTATGACCACAGCTTCCCCATTCCAGACTATGTTCCAAGTGCCCCAGGCCAAAGAATTCTCTGCCAAACAATTATCCGATCCCACTTCTAGAACAACGTAAGTGATTTCTCCTTGCCCACTTGGTAAAGTCCACATTCCATGACTTTGAATTCAATTTGTGACTATCTATAACAATAGCTGAAGGACAGAAATATTGTGATCAAGTTGGGCCCTATTTAGTTGTGTATCCCTGAATGCTTACCATATCTGGTGGTAATGCAAAATGTACACTGGAAAACAGTTTAGCAGTTTAGTAAAAACAAACATTCAACTATGATCCTACATTCAAGCATGCCACTTCTGGGTCTTCACCAAAGTGAAAATAAAGCTATTCATGCAAAGATTTGTACACAAATATTCATAGCAGCTTTATGTATAATAGCTAAAAATGGAAACCTCCTAATTACCCATCAAAAGGTGAATGGATAGCCCTGAGCAGTGTGGCTCAGTTGGCTGGGCATCGTCCTGAAAAGCGAAAGGTTGCCAGTTTGATTCCCTGTCAGGGCACGTGCCTAGGCTGAGGGTTCAGTTCCGGGGTGCATATAAGAGGCAACCAATTGACGTTTCTTTCCCTTTCTTTCTCTCTCCTTCTAAAAAAAAGTGAATGGATAAACAAGTTGTGGTATAGCCACACAACGAAATACTACTCAGCAATATAATGGAGTGAACTATTTATCCACATGAATGTCAAAATTATAATGCTGCATTAAAGAAGCTAAACAGCAAAAAAAGGAATACACATCATGTTTCCATTTATATAAAATTCTACAAAATGTAAACCTGTCTATGTGATAGAAAGCAAATCACGGTTGCTTGGGGTCTTCAATGGAGGGGAACAGAATATTCTTCAAAAATGGGAGTGAAATAAGGATATTTTCATACATGCATAATGAAAGGACTTGTATCTAGCAGAACTACACTACACAACATGATAAAGATGTTCATGTCAAAGGGAAATGATTCCACATGAAAAGCAATGTTTACAGAAAAGAATCAAGAGTACCAGAAATAGATCCAACTAATTGAAGAGTCATAACTCAGAGCAAGCTGGCCTTCACCCACCTCATCATATCAGCTGTAACTGCAATCATCAACTCTCACAGCACGTTCATCCTTACCCAGGAGCAGTGATTCATAATACCTAGGTGATATCTTGCACCTGCTCCTTCTTCTACTGGGCTATGTAACATGCAACTTACGACAATGGTAGATTGGACCACCATGCACTGCTGCCTCAGAGAATACTTGAGAAACAGTCATGAAGGACAGACACACCTAGGTTTTTGCCACCATGATGCTGGTTGGGGCTTCCACCCAGCTCTAACTGAACTAGTTGGAGCTGAACATCAAGCAGGGGCATCTAGTGGGAGGGCCTTTCTTGGTCTGTTCTTTAAGGTGCAAACTCATGATCACCGTGGGGATGACCTCATCCTTAACACCTTAATAGCTCAAGATTTTCTTTAGCAAGGGAAATTTTGCAATCAGAAACTTAGTACCATGGTTAAATAAACCCCACCACAAAAACTCTGACTATACTTTCCCTGAACTTTAATTGCCAGGACTCCTGGTTTCCCGTTTTTCCCCCTTTCCCTTTTTCCCTTACTCTCCTTTTTCTCCTCTGTTACTTTCCTTGCTTCCTTTCTTGCCTTCTTCCACTCCTTTCTTTCCTTCATCCCTCCATTTTCTTCCTCCATTCCACATTCCCTTCCTCTTTTCACTTTCCCTGCATCCTCCCTTTCCTCTCCCCTTCCCTCATTCCTCTTTGGCATTTCTTCCTTTATTTATGTTTTGAGCATTTTATTGTTTTTAGTATTTATCTACCATAGGCATTAAAAAATCCAGTGACTTGAGGAGATGGCAGGAAGGCAGAGGAGTGAATGGAAGCCACTCTAACCTCCTCCCAGGACCAATATGCAATTACAACTAAACTTTGGAGAAATCACCGACAACTAACAACTGAACAATAGTGAGAGAGAAGACTTATAACCTCAGACAGACAGAAGAATCAGCTTCAGCACTAACTGACTGGTAAGGAGTACAGTGGAGACTCAAGAAGGCTGACTGGGTGCTCACCGACAGCCATGCCAGAGGGATAATTAAGCAACCCAATGGATCCCCCTGGGAAGTGTGGGCTCTAAATCCTAAGCTGAGAGCCCCAGTCTAGAGCACAAGAACCCCCAAAATACACAGATAACAACCAGCAGCAGAAAGCAACAGGGCTGCTCTCTGCCAGAGACAGATGGCTGGAGATGCAAAGAGCCATTTAAAGGGCCAATACACAATTTTTATCTGCAGCTACTTACTCTGGGCTCTGGCAAAGGAGGGGGCAGAGTGGGCTAGAGATGCCTGAGGAGAGACTGAGGACAGAAGCTTTGGGGAGAGAACTGAGAGAGTAGACATGAGGATTCCAGTGCTGAGCCATCCCCCATACGGCAGTAGCCATCCTGCTCAGGCAGACCACTCCCCTCCAAGCAGCAGCAGCCTGAGGGGAAACAATAGCTCCAACCACAAGAAGGATTCTACCCCACCCTATGGGGCTTAAGCCTCACTGCTGAGTGCAGAGTGACTACAATTAACAACTGAAGGAGACAGCCAGAGAGCAGATCCCTGGTAGAGTCAGAGCAGGCTCCCTAAGGTCAGACAGGGTGAACATCTGACATCACCAGAGGCAGATCCAGAAAGAAAAAACAGTAGTAAATACTATAGGCTACTGATACAAAATCCACTGTGGTCTTCTCCATGATTTGTAGTACTTTCTTTCCTGCATAGCTTTCTAACATTCAGTTCTTGTACATCAAATTTGTGCATATTAAGTCACTAGATTCTATACTATAGTTTATTTCTCTCCTTTTGTCTAATAGCCTTAATCTCTATTCGCCCTTATTAATACTGGTTCATTTGCTGCTGATAGTGGGATTACAGGGAGAGACCTATTTTTGCGGGTGTGGGTTTGTTTCCTGGGCTTTGTGGTTTTCTTCTGGCAGCAGCTGCACAACAGAATACAAGACGTGGTGGGCAGAGTGACCCATCAGTCAACCAACTGGAGGGAAGGAACCCCCCCGAAGAATGACCCAACAACAATCAAAACCCAATTACATCCACAGAGCCAACATAAATGGCATAAACGGCACCCCAAGAGCATCAAGTTCAGGAGTTCAAGGAGACTGCACTACTGACTCTCACAGGTCTTCTACCATAGAAGTTCACACCACAAACTCAGGGAGTCAAAACAGATCAATTTAAGAAGCAGGAACAAACAAGAAGAGTCTCACAAATAATGGGAAGACAAAGAAACAACCCCCTCAACCCCACAATTGAAAGGAAAAGATGAATCCTCAGAGAGTGTTCCAAATGAAATAGAGGCAACTAAACTATCAGATATTGAGTTCAAAACACACTTATAAGGAAGCTCAATGAGCTCAGTGAGAATTACTAAAAGCTACAGGGAAACTATGAGGAACTTATTGCAAACTATATCACCATGATAAAGTACATAGAAACTATTAATAAGGGCCAAGAAGAAATGAAGAATACAATTCCTGAATTGAAGAACACAGTAGAAGGAATGAAAAGTAGGCTCGATGAAGCAGAGGATCGGATCAGCAAGCTGGAGGACAAGGTAGAAAAAAAAACACCCAGAAAGAGCAAGAAAAGGAAAAGAGACTCGGAAAGAATGAAGAGGTATTATGAGAACTGCAGGACAACATGAAACAGAATAATATCCATATAATAGGGATACTTGAAGGAGAAGAAGAGGAGCAAGGGATACAAAACCTGTTTGAAAAAAGTAATGATGGAAAACTACCCTAATCTGATGAGAGGAAAATGTCACACAAATCCAGGAAGCACAGAGGGTCCCAATCAAGAATAACCCAAACAGACCCACTCCAAGACTCATCATAATTAAAGTGGCAACATTCAAAGACAAAGAGATAATCTTAAAGGCAACAAAGGAGAAACAGGCAGTAGCATACAAGGGAGCCCCGATAAGACCAGCAGCTGACTTCTCAACAGAAACGCTCCAAGCCAGAAGGGAATGGCAAGAAATATTCAAAGTAATGAAAATTAAAGGCCTCTATCCAGCAAGGCTCTATCCAGCAAGGCTCTCAATTAAAATGGAAGGACAAATAAGGAGCTCCCCAGACAAAAGAAGCCTCAAAGGATACACCTCCTCCAAACCAGCTCTGCAAGAGATGCTAACGGACTGCTTTAAGAACAGGAAGAAAAAGAGAGAGAGGGGAACACAGGTAGAAAGGGGTTAAAATGGCAATAAGTGCCTATCAATAATAACCTTAAATATAAATGGATTAAATGCTCCAATCAAAAGACAGAAAGTAGCTGAATGGATAAGAAATCATGACACACACATATGCTGCCTATGAGACTCACCTCAGAACAAAACACCTACACAGACTGAAAATGAAGTGTTGGGAAAAAAATATTCTAAGCAAATGGACAGGAAAAAAAGCCAGGGTAGCAGTACTTATACCAGACAAAATAGATTTCAAAAGAAAGATCATAAAAAGAGACACAGAAGAACACTTCATAATACTCAAGGGAAGAATCCATCAAGAAGACATAAACATTATAAACATATATTAACCCAAAAAAGGAGCACCCAGGTATATAAAGAAAATCTTGGGAGGACTTCAAGAAAGATACAGACAGCAACACACTTATACTAGGGGATTTCAACACCCCACTGTCAAAAATGGATAGATCTTCCAAACAAAATATCAACAAGGATATTGCGGCATTGAACAATGCCCTAGATCAAATTGACTTAACTGATATACACAGAACCTTTCACCTCAACGTAGCAAAATACACATTCTTTTCAAATGCACATAGAACATTTTCAAAGATACACCACATGACAGGACACAAAACAAGCCTCAACAAATTCAAGAATATTAAAATCAAGCATTTTCTTGGACCACAAGGGCCTGAAACTAGAAACCAATTTCAAGGAAAAAACTTACATTCAAATTCTTTGAGATCGAGTAGTATGCTGTTAAACAATGATTGGGTTAATAATGAGATCAAGGAAGAAATAAAAAAGTTTCTGGCCCTGGCTGGTGTGGCTCAGTGGATTGAGCACTGGCCTGTGAACCAAAGGGTCACTGGTTTGATTCCCAGCCTAGGGCATATGCCTGCATTGCAGGCTGGACCCCCAGTAGGGGGCGTGCAAGAGGCAACCACATATTGATGTTTCTCTCCCTCTCCCTCCCATCCCCTCTGACTAAAAATAAATAAATAAAATATTTTAAAAAAAGTTTCTGGAAACAAATGAAAATAAACACACAACAGTCCAAAACTTATGGGACACAGCAAAGGCAGTCCTGAGAAGAAAGTTCATAGCGATACAGGCCTACCTAAAAAAGATAGAAACATTTCAAATAAACCACCTCTCTACATCTACAGACTGGAGGAATAACAACAAACAAAGCCCAGAGTATGTAGAAGGAAGGAAATAACCAAGATCAGAGCAGAATTAAAAGACATAGAAACTGAAAGAATAATTCAAAGGATCAATAAATCCAGGAGCTGGTTCTTTGAAAAGATAAAAAAAAATTGACAAGCCGTTAAGCAGGCTCATCAAGAAAAAAAGGGGGAAGAACCCAAATAAACAAAATGAGAAATAAAGAGGAAAGATTACAACTGATACCACAGAAATACAAAGGACTGTAAGAAATTACTACGAACAATTACATGCCAAGAAATTTGAAAACCTGGGTGAAATGGACAAATTTCTAGAAAATATAATCTTCCAAAATGAATGAAGAAGGAGCAAAAAGCCTGAACAGACCAATAACAACTGGTAAAACTGAAAGAGTAACCAAAAAACTCCTGGTACACAAAGGCCTTGGACCGGATGGTTTCACAGAAGAATTCTACAAAGCATTTAAGAAATAGCTAACCCCTATCCTTCACAGACTATTCCAAAAAGTCCAAGAAGACAGAAGACTCCCAAACTCTTTTGGTGAAGTCAGCATCACCCTAATCCCAAAACCAGATAAAGACACAACAAAGAAAGAAAACTACAGGCCAATATTGCTGATGAATAAAAATGCTAAAACCCTCAACCAAATATTGGCAAATCACATCCAGCATTACCTTAAAAGATCATACACCAAGATCAAGTGGGATTCATCCCAGGGATGCAAGGATGGCACAATATTCGCAAATCAATAAATGTAATATATCTCATAAACAAAAGCAAAGACAAAAATCACATGATCACATCAATAGATGCAGAAAAAGCATTTGATAAGGTACAGCACCCATTTACAATTAGAACACTCAGTAAAATGGGAATAGAGGGAGCATTCCTCAACATGACAAAGCCTTATATGAGAAACCTAGAGCCAACATCATATTCAACAGGCAAAAACTAAAAGCTTTCCCACTGAAGTCAGGAATAAGACAAGGATGTCCACTTTCACCACTCCTATTCAACATAGTATTGGAAGTCCTGGCTACAGAGATCAGACAAGAAAAAGAAATAAAAGGTATCCAAATTGGAAAGGAGGAAGCAAAATTGTCATTGTTTGCAGATGACATGATAGTATACACAGAAAATACTATAGACTCCACCAAAAAACTGCTTGACCTAATAAATGAATTTGGCAAAACAGTGGGATACAAAGTCAATATTCAGAAATCTGTGGCATTTTTTTATACCAACAATGAAACATCAGAAACAGAAATCAGTAAAAACAATCCCATTTGATAAAGCAACAAGAAAAAGAAAATATTTAGGAATAAACCTAACCAAGGAGGTAAAAGACCTGTACTCAGAAAGCTACACAACACTGAAGAAAGAAATTAAGGAAGATACAAACAAATGGAAACATATTTCATGTTCATGGATCTGAATATTTAACATCATCAAAATGTCCATACTATCCAAAGCAATTTACAGATTCAATATAATACCTATTAAAATACCAATGACAAAATTCAGACATATAAAAAAATATTTCAAAGATGTATATGGAACCATAAATGACCCCGAGTAGTTGCAGAAATTTTGAGAAAGAAGAACAACATAGGAAGGATCAAAATACCTGATATCAAATTATATTACAAGGCCACAATAATCAAAACAGTCTGGTACTGGCATATGAGAACAGACACATAGATCAGTGGAACAGAATAGAGTGCCCAGGAATAAACTCAAGTCTCTTTGGCAATTAATATTCAACAAAGGGGGCAGAAACATAAAATGGAATAACAATAGCCTCTTCAACAAATGGTGTTGGGATATCTGGACAGCTACATGAAACTCAACCACCAACTTACGCCATATACAAAAATAAACTCAAGATGGATAAAAGACTTAAATATAAGTTGCAACAGCATAAAAGTCCTAGAGGAGAACATAGGCAGGGAAATCTCAGATATTCCATGCAGCGATATTTTCACCTCTGTGTCCCCGAGAGCAAGGGACATAAAGGAAAGAATAAACAAATGGGATTTCATCAAAATAAAAAGCTTCTGCACAGCTAAAGAAAACATTAGCAAAATGAAAAGGGAATCAATTGTGTGGGAAAATATATTTGCAAATGATACCTTGGACAAGGGTTTGATTTCTAAAACATAAAGAACTCACATGACTCCACTCCAGGAAGACAAGCGACCCAATTAAAGAATGAGGAAAGGACCTGAACAGACACTTCTCCAAGGAGGACATGCAGAGGCCCCAGAGACATATGAAATGATGCTCAGCATCACTAACCATCAGATAGACGCAAATTCAAACCACAATGAGATACCACTTCTCATCGGTGAGAATGGCCATCATAAACAAATCAAAAACAACAAGTGCTGGAGAGGATGTGGAGAAAATGGAACCCTAGTGCACTGTTGGTGGGAATGCAGACTGGTGAAGCCACTGTGGAATAGTATGGAATATCCTCAGAAAACTAAAAACGGAAATGCCTTTTGACCCAGCAATTCCACTGATGGGATTATGCCCGAAGAGTACTGAAACACCAATTCAAAAGAACCTAGGCACCCCAATGTTCACAGCAGCAGAATTTACAATAGCCAAGTGCTAGAAGCAACCTAAGTGCCCATCAGTAAATGAATGGATCAAAAAACTGTGGTACATTTACACAATGGAATTCTACACAGCAGAGAGAAAGAAGGAGCTCCTACCCTTTGAGACAGCATGGATGGAACTGGAGAGCATTATGCTAAGTGAAATAAGCCAGGTGGTGAAAGACAAATACTATACTATCTCACATATAAATGGAACCTAATCAAAAAACCAAACAAATAAGCAAAATATAACCAGAGACATTGAAATAAAAAACAAACTGACAGTAACCAGAGGGGAGGAAGGGGATAATGGGGGGAAAGGGGGAGGGTTGTCAAAGAACATGTATAAAGGACACACAGATAAAGCCAAAGGTGGGTAGGATTGAGGGTGGGAGGTGGGGATGGGTGGGGTGGAGGGTCATAGGGAAAAATGGAGATAACTGTACATGAACAACAATAATTTTTTAAAAAGAAATGGAAGAAATAAAAAAAAGCCACTGACTCAATATCTTGGTGTTTGTCCTATTTTGTTGGTATAGTTTTATAGACCATTGTAAAAACACTTATTCAATCAGAATTGTTATTTCCCACCACCAACTCTGTTCTTTGCTGCTTTTTAAAATGATAAAAAGCCATTAAGATGGCAAAATTGTTAAGTTTGGAAGAAGACATAGTATCCAAATCCTTCACTTTCCCTTTTAAAATTGTATTTCAGAGTAAACTAAATCTGAAGTGCTCGATGACAGCAGGTCAGGAAAGGGGATCTGACCAGGTCTGGAATATATCATATTTCAGACTAAACCAGACATCAACTCTTAAAATTTCACAGGAACCTCAGGGTGAAGGCTGAGTTATACAGACTGAGAGACAAGAACTCTCGGTCTGGAATCTCCCCTCAGGAGCAAGGGGCACAGACTAGATAGAGTGCGATCCCACAATGGGTCTTCCAAGCTATTCCCAGGGCTCAGGATGGATGTCTGCTATTTAAAGCAATTTTGGCAGACTCCTGAGGGGCTCTTCCCAGCTGTGTGAATGCAACTAGAAGGTTTAGACAGAGGATGGCTGAAAGTGGACATAAAAAATTCTTCGGTTTCTTGCAGCTGACTTCACACAAGGTGTACTTATGCATATTTTATACTGATAACCCTAACTGCCTTTGAGAGGTCTACCCACTCAACCTCTCAGCCTCCAACTACTGTACTCTGGAGGGAGCGAGAGACTAAGTTAGGCAGAGGGTAAGGAATAAGTAGAGATTCTTATTTATTTGTGGAAACTCTAAATTGTTGTATCTTAGGGAGTACTTTTCATAAGACTGAAACTAAGGTATTGAAGAATCTGCGGGAACACTTATACTTGGTTACCACATCTTAAGACATATAAATTGATGAACAGAATATACTACTGCAAAATATGCCACTTTTGGAGTTATAGTTACTTAAGAAGCAGTAAGTAGACAAAGGCCACTCTGACCCTCCTCTCTCCCCCTGAAAGCAGGAGATAAATCTCTTCCTATACTACCAGGCGGTAGAAGGCAACCTTATCACCAGAGATAGAGAATTTAGGGCCAAGAGGGCTGTATAAACAAACCTTGTTCCTTCTTCACCAATTTATTACCACAAGCCCAAACCTTGTTCCTTCTTCACCAATTTATTACCACAAGCCCAAACCCCCTTTGTCTTGTCAGTTCTTCACAAATGTATTGTTTCCTTGTCTAAGAGGTATAAAAGCTGCCTGTTTTGGACACCTAACTTTGAGTCTCATATTTTTATGGTGCTCCCATGGAAAATTAAATTTGTTTTTCTCATGTTAATCTGTTGTATGTCAATTTAATTATTAGGACAGACAAAGAACCTAGGAGGGAAAAAGGAAAAAGTTTTCTGGCCCTACAAAATGAATAGTTCCTGTTTATCTAAATACTATGTGCCAGGCATTTAATATGCATTTGCTATGATTTTTACAATAGCTTTGTAAGTTGGGTTTGTTCCTAGTTTACAGATGTAACAGTTGGGACTGCAAACTCCAGTGGCACTGGTGTGTGAAACTTGAACTAAGTTCAATAGCGAGTTAATCAGCGTTTTTTATACCTTCAGGGTGAAAGGTTTCAGAGCTGGGATAGCAGAGAAAGGGCCTCTACAGAGCTCATGCTCATATTTCTTGTGCTGTAGTACATGTCAGGACACTAAGTTGACAAAGAAAATAGGGGCTGATTTTATTTGCATTCTGGGTAACACAGACACTATAAGACAGTTTCACTCAAGGAGGTTCTGAAAGGTTTGTTTTAGAACAGAAAATATCACTGCAGTTTTGTTTATGTTCCAATTCTCCCACATGGCTCTCTGTCTCATTTCATTCAGTGTCTGGTTAAATAGCAACTGCTTACACATTTCCCTGATTCGCCTCTCATGGGCCCAATTATAAAGGAGAAGAAAACATCTGGTCCTGGTCTGTGTCCTGGTCTGTGGTGCAGAATCATTGTCCACTTCCTTACACACCCTGTATCTTCCTTATAGCACTTATTACACAAATTCTCACTGGCTAATTAATTTATTGTCTGGGTCTTCTACTAAAACAACAGCTCTAATAGGCCATTTTATCTTCAATTCTGAGAACAATACCTGGCACATAATGGGGGCTTAGTATTTATTGTATTGATTAGTGAAACTCATTCAAATCCTTCACAGTACTCACTTGATACTTATTTCATATTTATTGTATCCCTAGCTGTATTTTAATATATGTGGTCTGGCTTCAAATATATTTTTAAAGATCCTTAACGGTCAACACTCAGTATATCATCAGGGTCTACTGGACCCAATTTTATTTTTTCCATTTCTGTTTTAGAAGTTCATCCTTCCAAAGAACAAAGAAAAAAAATGGTTTATATATTTTTAAAGTAGAATAAAACTCATTCTATCTTGCAATCAACACTGAATACAGTGAGCTCTTCTATAAACCTAAGATACACTATACATCTTAGTGATCTTATTATTTTCTATACCTTAAAACATTTTGCTGTTTAACCAACCTAATAATTACATCATTAATATTTACCAACTATTTCAATTTGTGCTAATAAAAAATAGAGGAAAATGTAAGAATGATGTAATTGCCTAGAAGGACAATGGAATAGTCCAGCGATTTTCAGCCGGTGTACCGAAAGAGTTTGTAAAGCATGCAATACCTGACTATTTAGTCAGGGGCACTGACCTCTTTTCCCTTAGAGTGTCCAATGAAGAAAAAAAGAAATGACAGCAGCCAACACAACAACAGCTGTCCAGTGTAAATGAATCAAAATTATAGCAATTTTTTCACCAGATCAGCCAAAATATCTTTTTGGTGTGCGCATCAATTTAGTAGTTTATGTGTCCTGTAAGATGAAAACGGTGGAAGATGGCTGCAATATTCAAATAAACAATCACAATTGCATCATCTTTCATTTTTCTTACTTTACCCAGAGTACTGCATTGTGCTTTAAAAAGATATAGATGTTACGGAAGTAACTTTTTAAAGCTTTCATTGAGCACACTTTAAAGGTCAGAATTTTTTATGTTCTTAAAGTTCAATGATCATGCAAATATCTAAGGATCTTGCTAAAGTACAAATTTTCATTTCATTTATTTAGGGCAGCAATTTTCAACCTTTTTCATCTCATGGCACACATAAAAAAATTACTAAAATTCTGCAGCACACCGAAAAATGGATTTTTTTGATCTGACAGAAAAAAGGTATTATGAATCAAAATTCATTCATACCAGAGGGTTATTGTTGGGCGGGCTGTTGTCACTTTTTTACTTGACAGTCTAAGGGAAAAGAGGTCAGTGCCCCCAACCAAATAGCCAGGTATTGCATGTTTTAAAAACCCCTGTGGCGCACCGGCTGACAGTCGCTGGTCTCGGCTGAGGCTGGAAGCCTCCAGGGCGACGTCAGTGCTACTGGCCCAGAGAGCACACTGTGCGCAGCAATGGGCTAGACAAGGGGCTCTTGAAATCCATTTGGGTTTTCATCAAACTAGTAGTTTTCTGATGTACTCTTATCATAAAAATACTACTTTCTTGATTACTTTTTAAAAACCTACCAAGTATTTTATTACATATTCTTCTATATAAAATTCAAATTTGTTATGTTAATTATATCACCATTCATTTCACAGGCACTTTAGTAATGAACTGTCTACGCAAACCCACTTGGATACTATCTACATTACTCTCAACAGAAATAAAATCACTCACTTGGCTGTATTTTTCCACATTTGCTGTACTTAAATACAGTCTCAAGAAGAGTGCAGAAAGACAGGTGTCCTACCTTGATCAGGATATTACACTTCTACTAAAGTGTCAGAGGACTGCACTTGCGCACTGCATCAGTTAGTCCTCATCAACAAACATTTCCCAGAACTTTGCATGTTAACTGCTGTCAAATTCAAGCTCTACCCAAGCTATACAACTGATTTTTTAAACTGTTACCACTTTTCAGTCTGTCTTCTTTATTTCAGCCCCACCTTTGCCCTCTGATAAGATTATCCAAATTTCTAAGCATATATGTATTTCCCCTTTAGGTTTACTATATTTAAACCTTTTGGTACCTATATTGAAACTAGTAATTAAAACAAATTACATAACCTAGGTGTTATGAACTAAATGTCTGTGTCCCCCACAATTCATATGATGAAGCCCTAACCACCAATGTGATGGTATTTGGAGATGTAACTTTTAGGGAGATATTTAGGTTTATGTGAGGTCTTGAGGGTGGGGCCGTTATGATGAAGTTAGTGGCCTTATAAGAAGAGAAACTAGGGTGACCTCGGTATCATGCTGGAATGAGAGGACTCCTTTGGTTTACAAGGAGTCCTCTCCCCTTAGGTTTACAAGTCAGACATCTATATAATCTGGCAAAAGTTCCTCTGCTCAACACACAAAGAATCCTCTGAGAGACCCACTCATCAGTACATGTGAAGGTGGACATACTAGAATATGTATGGGAGGTGGGACTGGGGAAAGGACAGGGATCGGTGACTTCAGATGCAGTTGGGTGGCCATCGTGGTAGTGGTAAAGGAGTCAGGGTGTGGCCCCCACACTACAGCCCAGTGGAAGGTAAAAGGGGCAGAAGCAGCAATGGTGTCTGAGAAGCTGTTTCCCTGCCCCCTGCATTGAGGCAAAACCCAGTAGCATCAGCGGAGGTGCTTCTAACAGCATAGCAGTGATGGTGGCCATTAGTAACAAGGAGGCAGGGCTACAGACTTGCAAACCAACCTCTCTCCCACCTTCAATACCCCCCACATGATAGTGGTGTCCCGAGACTGAAGTGACCTAGACATAGTAGAGACACCCACCACTCCAGTAACCCAGAATTCAATTTCCGAAACAGCCACTACCCCTCTCCCCCACTTGAACCCTGGAGCCACAAGTGGTAGGTAAAAGAATACAAAAATGTGTGCTATATATAGCACCAGTTACTGGAAAACAAAAGAAAGACCTGCTAAACTATTAAGAACAAAATGGTATCTAAACAAGAGTCAACTATCTAAAATGTTCAGGCAGAAGAACAATTCATTAAGTACCATAAACAACCAAGATAATATGGTAACACAGAAAGAAATGACAAGTCTCCAGACACCAATCTCAAAATCTTGGAAAACTGTAATTTAAATGATGGAATTCAAACTGGTAGTCATGAAGAAACTCAATACAAGAAAACCCAGCCCTGTCTGGTGCAGCTTAGTTGGTTGGAGCATCGTCCCACAACCAAAAGGTTGTGGGTTTGAGTCCTGGTCAGGGCGTATACCAGGGTTGCGGGTTTGATCTCTAGTCTGGGCACATACAGGAGGCAACCAACTGATGTTTCTCTCTCTCCCTTCCTCTCTAAACAGCAATGAAAAAATGTCCTCAGATGAGAATAAAAAAAAAAAGGAAAACCTCCCCCAAAAAGCACTTCAGTGAGCTCAGGAATAAAATTAATGAACAAAAGAAGTACTGGTATTACCAGAGAAGTTGGAACTTTCAAAAAGAACCTGACAGATTCAATATCAATAAATGAAATAAAGAATGCATTAGAAAGTATTAGAAGAAGACCAGATAGAAGAGAGAATTAGTGAGCTTGATGATAGAAATACAGAAATTCAGGTGAAAGAAGAAAGACAAGAGTTAAAAAATGACAGAACTCTACAAAATCTATTTGACTATGTTAAAAAGAGCAACATAAAGATGATGGGTATCACAGAAGGAGAAAAGAAGAAGAAGGGAACTGAGAGCCTATTGAAAGAAATAATTGATGAGAACTTCCCATACCTGGGAGGAGGACTTAAAAACATTCAAGTGCAAGACACTAACAAAACACCTAATTACCTCAACACAAAAGACCTTCTCCAAGACCCATTATATTGAAACCATCAAAAGTCAATGATGAAGAATTCTGAAGGCAGCCAGGGTAAAAAGAGAATAACCGACAAAAGAAACCACACCACATTATATTCAGATTTCTCAGTAGAAACCCTATCAGCCAGGAGAGAATAGAATAACATACTCAAATATTGCAAGAGAGAAACCACCACTCAAAAATAACATATCCAACAAAGTTATTCTTTAGATAAAAAGGCAAAATAAAAGATTTCCAAGACAGACAAAAGCTGATAAAATATGCCACCATAAGATATGCATTACAGGAAATGTTTAAAGGAGTTCTTCCGCCTAAGCAAAAAAACAAAAGTATACAAAAACTTTGAGTAAGATGACAAATAGACATACAGAAACATGAAACTGCAACTCTATGTCAGAACACGGTATTATACACTTAATTATAACATAAAGCTTAAAGGGAAAAAAGCATTAAAAATAACTATAGCTACTATAATTTGGTAATGAATGCAAAACAAAAAATAATTTGTGACAACAAAAACATAAAAGGGGAGGAGAAAAACACTGAAATTGTATAGGTGAATGAAGATAAGAAAAAGGACTATTTTGCTTGTAAGACATTTTATAAAAATCTTATGGTAAATAAATCCAGAAAATAAATCTAGACCTGAAAAACAACATTGAAAAAAGAGAGAAAACAGAGAAAAATATCACAGAAAACCACCAAACTAAAATAACAGACAGAAACACAAGGGAAGAGCAACCAAAAGCAAAAGATAAAATAGCTGTAGTAATCATATGAAGTCTGTCCAGAAGGTAACCAGCCACGTAATATGAAAAATAGAGACATTTATTGAAGAAGATACAAGAAACATTGTACATAGGACAATGACACCTTATTTCACTTCCAATTAAACACCTTTGGACCTCACACAGTTCTCCCAGTCACCATCAGCAGCCCCGTCATATTTTCCTGAATCTCATTTATAGTCTGAAATCTCTTCCCTTTCAAAGATGATTTTAGTTTTGGGAAAAGCCAGAAGTTGCAGGTGCCAAATGGGGCTGGCTGTAGGGGGGCTGAGTCACTTGGGTGATTTGATGTTTCACCAAAAATCTCTGCATGAGATGTGATGCATGAGCAGGCACATTGTCTTGATGAACCTACCAATCACCAGCTGTCCATAACTGCGGCCTTCTGAATCATCTGAATAGTTTCTGTGAAGGAATGTTCAAGCTTAATGCAAAATCTGATGTAGATTCGTTGCTTTACTTGCTCAGTCATTTTGAATGTGATGGCCACATAGTTCACATGCTCACTCAATTGAATCTACCAACTCCCTCCCACCCCCGACTAGGTAAAATCATCATTGTTCACGCATGCTCATTCCAGTCCACTCTCCTTGGCTGCCAGGTTACACTGATGTTGTGTAAACCATTCTCACTGTATTAACAATGATTGGACTTTTTCCAGACAGTCCTTGTATGTCAAATCAATAATCACCTTAAATGCACATTTTGCCGTGTATAATATGCACTTTTTTGCCCTAATTTTTGAGGGAAAAATAAATATGTGCATTATTCATGGGTATAATGACTACATTCCATGGGTATAATAGATATAATAGTCCCGTGTATAATGAGCACAAAACAGTGGGTATGAATTATCCATGGGAGCACATTATACATGGAAAAATACAGTAAATGGCCTGAACTAACCATTCTAAAGGCACAGAATAGCTAGATGGATTTTTTAAAAAAAATTCAGCCACATGCTGCCTTTAGGACACCTATCTCAGCTCCAAGGACAAACATAAGCTCAAAGTGAAGGAATGGAAGATGATACTGTGGGCAAATGGTATCCAGAGAAAAGCAGTAAGAGCAGTACTTAGAGAAAATAGATTTCAAGACAAAAAGGTAACAAGAGACAAAGATGGACACTTTGTAATGATAAAAGGGACAATCCATTGAGAAAATATAACATACAATATATAAGCATGCAATCTAAGAGCCGCAAAATATATAAAGCGATTATTAATAGATCTAAAGAGGAAAATAATAGTAGGAAACTTTAATACTCTTACACCAACGGATAATTCACGCAGAATGAAAATCAACAAGAAAGGCTACATTTTAGTAACCTTAAATGACACTAGATCAGATGAACTTAATACACTTTGTAGAACTTTCCACCTCCAAAATGACAGAATACACATTCTTATGAAGTGCATATGAAATATTAAGGATGTGGCGTATGTTAAAATACAAAAGTCTCAATTATTTTTTAAGAAATTAAAATCATACAAAGCATCTTTTCAACCACAAAATTATGAGACTAGAAATCAAGTGCAAGTAAAAAATCTACAAAAATCACAATTTTCTGGAGATTAAATGACATGCTGAACAACTGTTGGGTCAAATAAGAAATTTAACAAATCAGAAAATACTTAGAGGTCATTAAAAAATGAAAATATGACATACTAAAATTTTGGGGATGCAGCAACAAAAGCAGCACTAAAAGGGAAGTTTATAGCAATACAGGCTTATCTAAAGAACTAAGAAAAATTTCAAATAATCTAACATTACACTTTAAGCAACTAGAAAAAGAATAAACAAAGCTCAAAGTCAGTAAAAGGAAAGAAATAAAAATCAGGACAGTAATAAATAGAGAATAAAAAGAAAACAGAAAAAATTAAAACTAAGAGCTGCTTCTTTGAAAAGATAAACAAAATTGATAGACCTCTTGCTAGACTCACAAAGAAAAAAAGAGAGAAGACTCAAATAAATAAAATTAGAAATGAAGAGAAATTTAAATGGATACCACTAAAATACAAAGGACTATACAAAAATATAGTGAAAGACTACAAAATATAGTAAAAGACTACACATAACCAAATTGGGAAACCTAGAAGAAATGGACAAATTTTTAGAGGCATACAAACTTCCTAGACTGAATCATGAAGAACTGGAAAATCTGAATAGACCAATCACTAGTAAGGAAATTTAAACGGAAATCAAAATCCTCTCCCCACCACAAATAACAAAAACCAGGACCAGATAGCTTCACTGGTGAATTCTACCAAACATTCAAAGAAGAATTAATATCTATCCTTCTCAAACTCTTCCAAAACACTAAAGATGTGGGAATGCTGCTTCCTAATTCATTTTACAAGATCAGCATTATGATCATACCAAGACCAAACACGCAAAGACATCACAAGAAAAGAAGTCACAGGCCCTTGTCTGAGATAAACATAGATGTAAAAAAATCTCAACAAAATACTAGCAAATCAAATAAAACAATACATTAAATAGATCATACACCACAATCAAGTGGGATTCATCCCAGGGATGCAAGGATGGTTCAATATCTGCAAATCAATTAACAGGATATATCACATTAAAAAATAAAAGATGAAAACCATGATCATTTCTATAGCTGCAGAAAAAGATTTGACAAGATACAATATCATTAATGATTAAAAAAAACTCTCAATAAAATGGGTATAGAAGGAAAGTACTTCAACTTAATAAAGGCCATATGTGACAAACCCTCAGCTAACATACTCAATGGTGAAACACTAAAAGATTTTCCTATAAGATCAGGAGCAAGGCAAGGATGCCCGCTCTCACCACAGTTTTTCAACATAGTACTAGAAGTCCTAGCCTCAGCAATCAGGCAAGAAAAATTAAATAAAAGTCAACCAATTTGGAAAGGTAGAAGTAAAACTCTTATCTATTTGCAGTGACAAAACTTTATACATAGAAAACCCTAAAGACTCCACCAAGAAACTTATTAGAAACAAGAAATGAATACAGTAAAGTTGCAGGGTACAAAATCAATATAAAAATCTGTTGTGTTTCTACATACTAAAAATATCAGAAAGATAACTAGAAAATCCTATTTATGATCACAATTAAAAGAATAAAATACCTCAGGATTAAGTTAACAAAGTAGATAAAGGACCTGTACACTGAAAACTACAAAACAGTGTTGAAAGAAACTGAATACACACACAAAAACTGCAAAGACACTTCATGTTCATAAGTTGGAAGAATTAACATTGTTAAAATGTCCCCATTACCTAAAACAATCTACAAATTCATTGCAATCCCTAACAAAATTCCAATAGTATAAATAGAACAAAAAATCCCCAAATTTGTATGAATCCACAAAAACTCTAAATAGCCAAAGCTATCCTGAAGAAAACAAAAAACCCCCACAAAACTGGAGCAATCACACTCTCTGACTTTAAGCTATACCAGAAAGCTACATTAATAAAACCAGTATGGTATTTGGAAAAAAAAAACATACATGAAGTTCAATAGAACAGAATTGAGAGCCCAGAAATAAATCTACATGTATATGAGCAACTAATCAATGACAAAGGAGCCAGGAATATACAACAGACAAATAAAAGTCTCTTCAATAAATGCTGTTGGGAAAGCTGGACAGCCATATGCAAAGCAATGAAACTAGACCACTATTTTACACCATATGCAAAAATTAGCTCAAAATGGATTAAAAACTTGAATGTAAGACTGAAACAATAAAATACATAGAAGAAAATTTAGGCACTAAGCTTCTGGACATTGGTCTCAGAGGAATTTTTGTAAATTTGACTCCAAAGGCAAGGGGATAAAAGCAAAAATAAACAAATGGGACTACATCAAATTGAAAAGCTTTTGCACAGCAAAAGAAACCAAAATAAAAAGGCAATCAACTAAGTGGGAGAAGGTATTTGCAAATGACATTTCAGTAAGGGATCAATATCTAAATTATGTGTATAAAGAACTCATACAATTCAGTAACAAAAAAACAAACAAGCCAGTTAAAAAATGGGCCGAGGATCTAAAAAGATATTTTTCCAAGGAAAGCATACAGCTGTCCAACAGACATATGACAGTTATTAGGGAAATTCAAATCAAACTATAACAGGTATGAGATATCACTTCATACCTGTTAGAATGGCTGTCATCAACAATACACAAAAAAACAAGCACTGGAGAGGTTGTAGAGAAAAAGGAACCCTCGTCCACTGCAGTGGGAATGTAAACTGATACAGCCACTCTGGAAAACAGTCCATAGGTTCCTCAAAAAATTAAGAATAGAGTTACCTATGACTCAGCAACCCCTCTTCTGAATATTTACCTGAAAAATATGAAAACACTAATTCATAAAGAGGTATGTACCTCTATGTTCATTGTAGCATTATTTACAATAGTTAAGATATGGAAACAGCCTAAGTATCCACCATGGATGAATGGATAAAGAAGATGTAATGTGTATATTTATATAATGGAATATACTTGGCCACAAAAAACATAAAATGTTGCCATTTACTGCAACATGGCTGGATCTTGAGGGTATTAGGCTAAATGGAATAAATCAGACAGAAAAGGCCCAAAACCATATGATTTCACTCATATGTGGGGTATAAAACAAAAAGAAACAAACAAAACAAAAAATACCCAAATTCACAGACACAGACAACAGAAGGGTGGTTACCAGGGGGATGGGGATTAGGGGAGAATTGGGTAAAGAGGATCACATATATGGTAATGGACAGAAGTTAGACTTTGGGTGATGAACAAGGAGAAAAGTACACAGACATCGAATTATAATGTACATCTGAAATTTATATAACGTTATTAACAAATCTTACCTCAAAAAATTTAATATAAAAGGAAAGACATGAGGGTTTATACATCCTCTCATCCAGCCATATGAGGCCACAGTGAGAAGGTGGCTGTAATAAGCTAGGAAAGCTTTCAACAGACTACCACTACCACTTGATCTCAGGCTTCAGGATCCAGAACTGTGAGAAAATAAATTTAGGTATTTCAGCCACTCAAGTCTATTGTATTTTATTATAATAGCTTGAGGTAGGACATTGGATAACAGAAAAAAATACCCTTGAAGAATGCTTTTTTTAAAAAATCCTCACTGAGGATATGTTCATTGATTTTAAAGAGAGAGGAGGGACAGAGGGAGGGAGGGGGAGAGAGATAACAGTGTGAGAGAGAAACATGGATTAGTTGCCTCCCATACACACCCTGACTGTGGATTAAACCCACAACCTAGGCTTGTGCCCTTACAGGTAATTGAACCTACAACCTTTTGGTGTATGGAACAACTGAGACACCTGGCCAGGGCAAAAAAAGGAAATCCATTAAAATTAAAAAATTAAAATTAATTTTAATTAATCATGTAATTAAAATTTCCTTTTATAAAAAAGGAAATCATGACTCAAAATCTCTAAAGTACAAGGTTTATGTTATCACATTTGATTTAGATAAATTGTATAACAAACCCCAATCTATTTGCCTATGCATGTATATGTATAAGTACGTATAATTTACATATATAGGAAAACTTTTGAAAAGGCACATATCAAACCATTAAGTATGATTATCTCTAGGGAAGAAAGGAGAAGATTGAGGAATAATGGGAGAAAAGAAAGAGGGACTAACTCTTTACTGTGTATACGTCTTACCTTTTAGTTTTTAGTAAATCACTGTCAATATATTAATCATGTAATTAAAATATTACAACTAAAACTAAGAGATATTGCTAATGATATGACTTGTGCAATTTTCTCCATAAGTCTTAAAGATATAATCACAACTTTTATTTTTTTATAATCACAATTTTTAATAGGTTGGTATCTTTCAATTCATCTAAAATAAAAGATGAGATAAAATAGATGATATTGTGATACAAAATACCTAAAAAGCATTACCCTACTGGCCCTGGGTGGTGTGGCTCAGTTGGCTGGCTGTCAGCCCACAAACCAAAGGTCGCCAGTTAGATTCCCAGTCAGGGCACATGCCTGGGTTGCAGGTTTGTCCCCAGTTGGGGAGCATAAGGAAAGCCATCAATCGATGTTTCTCTCTCACATTGATGCTTCTTTCTCCCCTCCCTTTCCCTCTCTCTAAAATAATGTTTTTTAAAAGTCTTATCCTATTTGAGAAATTCTTAACTAATTCTTGGCTAAGTATGTAATAAATACTTAAGTTTTCATCAAATATGTTTTTATTATTTTATACTGATACAAACAGATTAGTGGTTATAATAATCAGCCCAAAGCTGGTTTTTTGAAAAGATAAACAAAACTGACAAATCTTTACCTGGACAGAGTCAGAAAAAGAACTCAAAATCAGAAAAGAAAAACACTACAACAGAAATACAAAGGATCATGAGAAACTACTATGAACAATTATGTATTGACAAACTAAGTAACCTAGAAGAAACAGATAAATTCCTAAAAGTATACAACCTACCAAGACTGAATCATGAAGAAACAGAAATCTGAATAGACTTACAAATAAGAAGACTGAATCAGTAATAAAAAAACAACCCCCCCACTACAACACAGAAAAAGCCAGCACAAGATAATTTCACTAGTGAATTCTACCAAATATTTAAAGAATTAATGCCAATCCCTTTCAAACTCTTCAAAAAAACTGAAAAGAGAACACTTCCAAACTCATTTGATGGGACTGGTGCTGTCCTGATACCAAAGGCAGACATGGACACCACAAGAAAAGAAGAGGATCGACCGATATCCCTGATAAATATAGTATAAAAATTCTCAAAAAAATTATTATCAAACCAAATTCAATAGTACATTAAAGGATCATACAGCATGATCAAGTGGGATTTATTCCTGGGATGCAAGGATGGTTTAACATATGTAAATCAATAAATGCAATACCCACATTAATAGAATGAAAGGTAAAATCATGACTATGTCAATAGATGCAAAAAAAGTTTGACAAAATACAACATCCTTTCATGATTAAAAAAAGTCAACCAACTGGTTATAGAAAGAACTTACCTTAGTATAAAAAAGGCCATATATAACAACCCACAGCAAACATCCTACTCAACAAGGAAAGGCTGAAATTTTTCCCTCTAAGATCAGAAACAAGACAAGGGTGCCCACTCTCACCGCTCCTGTTGAACATAGTATTGGAAGTTCTAGCAAGAGCAATCAGGCAAGAAAAGAAATAAAAGGCATACAAACAGGAGAGGAATAAGCAAGACTGTCATTGTTTATAGATGACATACTTTTGTACATTGAAAATCCAAAAGATTCTACAAAAAAACTGCTAGAATTAATCAACAAATTCAGTAAAGTTGCAAGATACAATATCAACATACAAAAAATAGTTATGTCTCTATATATTAACAACACCTGAAAAAAAAGAAGATAATCCCATTCATAATAGCATTCTAAACAATGAAATAAGAATAAATTTAACCGGAGGCAAAAGATCTGTATACTAAAAACTAAGACTTTGATTAAAGAAACTGAAAAAGACACAAACAAATGTAAAGACATCTCACTTTCATGTATCAGAAGAATTAATATTGTTAAAATGTCCATATTACCTAGTCATTTGTAGATTCGATGCAATCCTTATCAAAATTCCAGTGGCATTTTTCACAGAAACATAGTCTAAAAACTTATAGAGAACCACAAAATCCTTAATAGCCAAAGAGGAAATAAACAAAGAACAAAATTGGAATTATCACACTTTCTGACATATACTACAAAGCTATAATGATCAAAACATATGATACTGGTATAAAAATAGACACATATATCAAGGGAACAGAAACGAGAACCCAGGAATACATCCTCACATATAGAATCAATTAATGTTTGACATGGGAACCAAGAATTCTCAGTGGGGAAAGAACAGTCTCCTCAATAAATGAGAAAACTGGATAAGCACATGCAGAAGAGTGAAATTAGACCCCACAAAGTGAATTAAAGTTTTGAACATAAGACCTAAACCATAAAACTCCTAGAGAAAAACATAGGAATTAAAGCTCCTTAACATTAGTCTTGGTGATGATTTTATGAATTTGACACCAAAAGCAAAGGCAACAAAAGCAAAATAAACAAGTGGGGTGGAGCTACATCAGAATAAAAGCTCCTGCAAAGCAAAGGAAACCATCAATAGAATGGGAGAAAGTATTTTCAAATTATATATCTGCTAAGGGGTTAACATCAAGAATATATAAAGACCTCATACAACTCAAGAGAAAGCAAACAATCTGATCTTAAAGGGGGCAGAAGATCTGAACGGACATTTTTCAAAGAAGACATACAGATGTCCAACAGGTACATGAAAAGGTATTCAACATTACATATCATCAGGGAAATGCAAATCAAAACCACAATAAGACATCAACTCATGCCTGTTAAAGTGGGCATTATAAAAAAGAAAAGAAGTAAGTGTTGGCAATGATGTAGATTGTAGAAGAAAAGAAAGCTTTGTGCCCTGTTAGTGGGGATGTAAATTGGTGCAGCCACCATGGAAAACATGAAATTTCCTCAAAAAAATTAAAAATAGAACAGCCAATCACTCTCCCTGACTTCAAATTATACTACAAAGCTACAATAAACAAAACAGTATGATAATGGCAAAAAAAAAAACAAACAAACAGACACACTGACCAATGGAACAGAATTGAGAGCCCAGAAATAAACGCACACATATACGGGCAAATTATTTTCAACAAAAGAAAAAAAGCCAAAAACATACAATGGAGAGAGGAAGCCTCTTCAATACATGGTGTTAGGAAAATTGGAGACCCACATTAAAAGAATGAAACTAGACTGCTATTTGACACCATATACACAAACTAACTCAAAATGGATTAAAAATTTAAATATAAGACCTAAAACAATGAAATACATAGAAGAAAACATAGGTACTAAACTTACGGACCTTGGTCTCAAAGAGGCTTCTGAACTTGACCCCCAAAGATAAGGGAAGTAAAAGTAAAAATAAATGAATGACACTACATCAAACTAAAAAGTTTCCGCACAGCAAAAGAAACCATCAATAACCAAAATGGGAGAAGATATTTGCAAACAATACTTCCAAGAAGGGGCTAATATCTAAAATATATAAAAAATTCATACAACTCGACAACAAGAAAATCCAATTTAAAAAATGGACAGAGGAAATGAACAGACACGTTTCCCAAGAAGACATACAAATGACCAACAGAGATACGAAAAGATGCTCAATTGATTAGCAATAAGGGAAATTCAAATAAAAACCACAATGAGATACTACCTCATATCTGTTAGAATGGCTGTTATCAGTAAGACAAAAAAATGACAACGGTTGGAGCGGATGTGGAGAAAAAGGAACCCTCATTCACTACTAGTGGGAATGTAAACTGGAATAGCCACCATGAAAACTAGTAGAGGCTCCTCAAAGAATTAAGAATAAAGCTACCTTACGATCCAGAAGTCCCTCTTCTAGTTATCTACTTGAACAATTTGAAAACACTTATTCAAAAAGACATATGTATTCCTACGCTCAATGCATCATTATTCATGGCAGCCAACACATAAAAACAACCTAAGTGTACTTCAATGGGTGACTGGATAAAGAGGATGGCATATATATATACAATGAAATACCACTCAACCATAAGAAAAAAAATGTAATACTGCCATTTGCAATAACATGGATGGATCTTGAGAATATCATGCTAAGCAAAAAAAGTCAGACAGAAAAGGACAAGAATCGTATGATTTTACTCATATGTGGGATATAAAACAGAAATCAACAAAGAAACCAAATAAACAAACTCACACAGATAACAGTATGGTGGTTACCAGAGGAAAAGGGGTGTGGGGGAGATAGAAGAAGGTAAAGGGGGTCAAATGCATGGTGATGGAAGACTAGACTTCAGGTGGTGAGCACACAATGCAATATACAGATGATGTGTCAAAGAATTGTACACTTAAGACTCATATATTAACCAATGTCAACCCAATAAATTTAATTAAAAAACTAGAACTACCAAATGATCCAGCAATTCCACTCTGGGTATTTATCCAAAGCAAATAAAAACACTAATTATTTTTTAAGGTTGTATTTATTTCTAGAGAGAGGGAAGGGAGGAAGAAGAAGGAGAGAAACATTGATGTGTGAGAGCCCCCAACTGGGGGCCAGGCCCGCAACCCAGGCATGTGCCCTGACTGGGAATCAAACCAGTGGCCTTTCGGTTTTCAAGCCTGCACTCATTCCACTGAGCCATACTGGCTAGGGCAAAAACACTAATTCTTGACAATATATGCACCCCATGTTCATCACATCATTATTTACAATAGCCAACACTGGAAGTAACATTAACTGTCCATCAATGAATGAATGAGTAAAGAAAATGTGGGATGGAATGTGTATGTGTCTGTATAAAATAAAAACATTATACAGCTAAATAAAAATAAGTAAATCTTGCCATTAGCAATAACATAGATGACCTTGAGGGCATTATGCTAAATGCAGTAAGTCAGAGAAAGAAAAGTACTATATGATCTCATTGACATGTAAAATCTAAAAAAACAAAACAAGACAAAAAAATAGACAGAAAAAAATATTGATGGTTGCCAGAGGCAGGGAATTGGGGTTTTGTTGGGTAGGCAAAATAGGTGAAGGAGGTAAAAAGGTATAAACTTCCAGTTATAAAATAAGTAAGTCCTGGGGATGTAATGTACAGCATGGTGATTATAGTTAATAATACTATATTGTATATTTGAAAGTTGCTAAAATCTTAAAAGTTGTTCTAACAAGAAAACTATGTGTGGTTATAGATGTTAACTAGACTTACGGTGGTTATTGTGTTATATATAAAAATATTCAATCATTATGGTGTACACCTGAAACTAATATAATGTTTATCTCAATAAAAAAAAAACCCTTAGAGCAATTCTGAATAGAAACAAATGTCTTTAACTTGGTAAAGATAATATACCAAAAACTGACAGCAAACATTTTAGTTAATATTGAAACTTCAGCTGCATTGTCTAAAAAACTGGAAAGAAGGCAAGGATGCTAACTTTCACTGCTAAGTTTAATGGATACTGACCAATGCTATGAAGAATAAAAAGCAAAAGATACAGGTATTGGAAGGGGAGAGGTAATTAATTACTATCTGCTCACAACTGAATCATCAACTTAAAACAACCAAGAGAATCAACAAGTAAACTATTACATTTAATAAGAATTAAACAACATTACCAGATACAAGTCTAAAAAATCCACAGCATCTATTTTACCAATAAGCAATTAAAAACCAAGTCACAAAAGCATAAATGTCTAGAAATTAACCAATAATACAAAAGCCCTTCATAAAAAAATCTTTAAAACTCTACAGAGAACATAGACAATGGTATAAACAAAGGGAGAGACATTTTGTATTCTTATCTGAATATTTTAAAGATCTCAATTCTCTTCAAGTTAATCTATATCAGAGGTGTCAAACTCGTTTTCACCAGGGGCTACATCAGCCTCACGGTTGCCTTCAAAGGTCCAAATGTAATGTTAGGACTATATAAATGCAACTACTCCTTAACTAGGGGCAAGGAGCTTGGCGCTGCCGCCGGGTAGAAACAAGGTGCCGGGCTGGATAAAACCGGGTGGAGGGCTGGGTTCTGCCCGTGGGCCTTGTGTTTGCCGCCTGATCTACATATTTAATCCAATCCCTATCAAACTTTCAGTGAACCTCTTAAGTAACTTGATCAACTTTTACTCTAAAATGTATACGAAATGATCGAGCAATTCCACTTCTGGATATATAATCAGAGAAAATGAAATCTTGAAGAGATATCTGCACGGCATTCACTGCAGCATTGTTCACAACAGCCAAGACATGGAAAAGACCTTCGTGTCCACTGACAGATGATTGGATAAAGAAACTGTAGTATATCTACACAATGGAAGGTTGTTCAGCAATAAAAAAGAAGGAAATTCTCTAATTTACAACGAACTGTATGAACCTTGAAAGAATTATGCTAAGTGAAATAAGTCAGACAGAGAAAGACAAATATGTGAAATGGAAAAACATCAAAGTCAGAGAAACAGAGAACGGAGTGGTGACCACGGCTGGGGAATGAGGAAATGGGGAGACAATGGTCCAAGGGCATACGGTTCCAGTTACAAGACGAACAAGTTCTGGGGACCTGCCACAGAACACTGTGAGTACAGCTGACGATGCTGTATCATATACTTAAAATTTGCTAAGAGAGTAGATCTTAAATGTTCTCACCACACACACACAAAAGGTAAATGTGAGGTGATGGACGGTGGTAATCAATTTGCAATACATAAGCATATCAAATCATTGTACACCTTAAATTTAGACAATGTCATATGGCAATGATATCTCAATAAAGCTGGAAAAAATAGTAATCAGCCCAACTCTCAAAAGTAATTGGCAGTAAGTGGTTAAATCTTGAATTTCATATAACATATTGATGATTCTAAGCAACCAAAATCCAACAATCTTTACAAGATGAGGAATGCCAGTAGCTGTCTACTCTAAAATTTCTTCTGTATGTCTTTCAGAGATGCTCACAGGACACAAGAAGGGTCGCTAGAGCCTTTTGTTTCTCTAATCTGCTTAATCCACTAATACACAGCACGGGAATAAGAGCCTGGGTAAAGGACCACCCATTCCCACACAGAAGGGTTTTTCTTTGATCAAAACAAATAAACCTACATAGGACTTCCCTCGGCAGGTTTGCAGCAGTCTTTCCTTGGATTATTGGTCAGATTGCCATTTTGTTAAAAGTAAAAACAGTTCTTTTTCTGTTGGTAGATTAAAATTATACAAAAAACAAAGCTGCCAAGCAAGCCTAATCCAGTGACACCTCATTATTTTTATCATTACAAGTGTTGTTACTGTTATTACCTTAAATGTAAGTAATGCAGTTCAGAGCTCAGAGGAAGGACAATCAAACTTATCAGTGGATTGCACTAAGATAGTCCAGACATATACACTGTGCATTTAACCTCATCTCCTCGGCATCCAATTGGATGTTGCAGGAAGAATTTGCATTCTGTTTGGCATAAAATCTGAAGAATTTTTAAAAATCAAATAATTATTAAGTTCTTTGGCTGACTGTGACAAAATTCAATGACTTCTACCCACTTTTCTAAGCCTCCTGTCCTTCAAGATGCCTTCTGTGCGCTCTGTACTCCAGGCATATCCAGTTATCTGAAGCTCCCCGAAGGTATCACTCTCTCAGCACCATTGCAGATGTTCTTCCTTTTGCCTGGATGACTCATGATCATCTTTTGGTTTTTCCTGACCACTCTCCTCCAAAACTGGTCAAGATCCTCTGTACCTGGCACACAAGATACTCAATAAAGCATGTGTGGAATGCATTTAATAATAAATAAGTTTGGCAAAATCATACCAAGAACTGAGCTAGCAAACTTCAGGCATCCACTTTGACCTCTTTTTTCTCTGACAACACTCTTCCTTGACAGGTTTAGAAAGTTTTCAGGATTATGTATACATTAATATATACAAGGCAAGGAAAGAGTACTATGGGGTAGGAGGAGAAGACAGAGACACTGAAAGAGATTTGATCACATGTGACTGTATTTTCAAGCAGAATTACTGCCACAGCAGTAATTCCAAAATTTAAGAGAGCCACGACTCATTGGGAACCAACTAGTAGATTTTTAAGAGATAAATACCAATGTTATAAAATTACTAATTTCAATCATGTAATTTAAATAGTTTTCTAATATGCTAAAGGGAGTACACATATTCAGAGCACGAGGTGGTGCTCCTGACTTGCCTCTTGGTTTCAGAATTCTCTGCAAAGTGGTAGGCAGTGCACTTTGCTCTAGAGCCTGAGCAACATCTTGGAAGGGGAGCCCACCCTAAGGAGATGCACTGGGGGAGCTGTCAAGTACTGACAAGGATGTCTCAGCAACAAAGCTTTGTACACGAGAGGAGTAATGCTTGGTAGAGTAAACGGTTGGTTGCCTGGCATTCTTTGTAGCTCAGTTCCCTAGGGGTAGTGATGAAAAAGAATGGGATGTAATTAAATTTACATACTAAGAGATTGGGGGTGCAAGAGAGGAGTGCTTTGTGTGATCTCAGTAACACAGAAGCGATAGGCATTTTCCTCAGCTTTAGCACAGAATACCACATGGAATCTGGTACCTGTATGCTCCTCTGCATCAGCAGTGGTACCCAGAAGAGTCCACCAATACCTGACAGAAGCAACAGTGAACCTCCACAAAGCAGCAGTGCTCAGCAGGATCAGCACCCTACAGATGTAGCAATGGATGTTTGCTGGACTTGACACCAGCCTTATCCAGCAGAAGGGGATCTGAGCAAGAGAACAGGACCAACTACCCACACAAACGTCATGAAGTAACTGCACAGAATTATTTATAAACAACCTCATAAGAATTCCCGGAAAAAATGCCTGGGTATGGGTATATGTTATGAGTAGAGGACACTGCAGGGAATTTGTGAGGAGGTAGGGAAAGAACCAGTGCAACACAAAACATATACACACCAAGTATTGTGAGCTACTCTCACATCTGTATCTCTGGAGCAGAGAACAGTCCCTGGTTAACAAAGATATGAGATAAATATATCTGATTTGATAAGTCTCAAAAATAGATTTTAAACACTTTAAAAATATACTGACATGGCTTAAATGATTTGTGAATTAATTCATTAGTTACATGGAAATTTGACAAGTTTAAGGAAACCAAAATTTAGCTAAACAAATATACATTCTTTTTTTAAAAAAGATTTTATTTATTTATTTTTAGAGAGAGAGAAAGGAAGAGAGAAAGAAAGGGAAAGAAACATTGATTTGCGAGAGAAACATCAGTCAGTTGCCTCTCACAGGTCCCCGACAGGGAACCTAGCCTGCAACCCAGGCATGCGATCTGACTGGGAATCCCACTGGTGACCTTTCAGTTTGCAGGATGACACTCAACCCACTGAACTACACCATTCAGGCCAAAATACATATCCTAATAATTAGTTTCTTTCCAATCATTTTGCAAGTTACAGCCTTCTTTCCAAGAGTATGGAAATAAAACCCAAATACATTTCATTTATAACATTCTGGTCTCATTAAATGGAATTAAATATTTGCCTTAATTTCAAGTGAGTAAAAATGAAATCTGCTGTACAGAAAAACAAAATGTGTCAATTTCACAATTTTGAAATAAAGTCATTCAGTGATTTGATACTAAATATTTGAGAAACAAAAAGCTAATGATGCTGCTAAGGTTGTAATCCAAGATTATTTGTAATGACCATTACAACTTCTACTTCCACAGGAAGTAGTGAGTGAATACAAAACCCCTAGGAGATTCAGTCCAAAGCCAGATAGCTCTATTCAGGACACACTGGAACTGTACCAGTTTCTGAATTTGGGGACATGGAGAAGAATAAAGCTCTTTCACAATTAACAACAGTGATGAAAGGCGATTCTGTTTGTATGTGCTTTGGTTATCAAGTACTGACCAGAGGGGAAGCAGGTTGGCTATTCTGTATGTACAAGTGGCATCTTTTTCAGTGGAAAAGAAGAGCTTTGAATGATTTCTTGAAAAAAACATGGGTCAGGTTTTATTTCTAACTTGTTAAGCAACAAGCATACTTATATATTCTATTTCTATACATTCCAGTTTATCTATTCTAAAATACCTACAGTACTTTAGTATATTTATGGTAAAGTAAAAAAAATGTATTATTTTACTGCTAACACAGAGCAAGAGACAATCTGTGAGTCAATGAATAGATTATTTTATACTTTCCTACTTTTGAGCTAATAAACCAACCAATATAGGGATTTACTGAGCAGTCCAGATTATTTCCCTGACAAATGAATAGCTTATCACATACTTTTTTGTTTGACAGTGCATTATCTTAAAGTGACGGTTGATCTACACTTCATTGCATTCAATCTTTTCTAAGAGGTAAAGGAAAATCATACCTTTGCCCTAGCATTTTAATCCAGACAATGTCAGATCAAACTGAATATCATTAGCAGATTCTAATAGGAAAATAAATCATCATATGGCAAAATGCAGCCTGAGTGGTATGTGAATAAAATACCACTTGAATTTTATGATGGTTAGAGTTTTAAAAATTAAATTTTGATATCTGAATCTCAGGTTATTTTGAACATCGTCTGGAATATCATCTTAATTGATTTTAATTAACTCACCAACATTCAATCATCAGCCCAACATGGTCTCCCAAAACACTGGACTAACCTGGAAAGGAAGTTCACAGTGATACAGGCCTACCTAAAAAAGAAAGAAACATTTCAAATAAACGACCTAACCCTACCTCTATAAGAACTGGAGGAACAACAGCAAAGACAGCCCAGAACAAGTACAAGGAAGGAAATAAAAAAGATCAGAGCAGAATTAAATAACATAGAGACTAATAGCACAATTCTAAGGATCAATAAATCCAGGAGCTGGTTCTTTGAAAAGATAAACAAAATTGACAAGCCTTTAAGCAGATATATCAAGAAAAAAAGAGAGAGGACCCAAATAAACACAATCAGAAATGAAAGAGGAGAGATTACAACTGATACCATAGAAATACAAAGGATTATAAAAAATTATTATGAACAACTATACGCTAAGAAATTTAAAAACCTAGGTGAAATGGACAAATTTCTAGAAAAATATAATCGTCCAAAACTGAATGAAGAACCAGAAAGCCTGAACAGACCAATAACAGCAGATGAAATTGAAGTAGTAACCAAAAAACTCCCGACACACAAAAGCCCTGGACCAGATGGTTTCACACGAGAATTCTACAAAGCATTTAAGGAAGAGCTAGTTCCTATCCTTCACAGACTATCCCCAAAATCCAAGAAGATGGAAGACTCCCAAACTCTTTTTATGAAGCCAGCATCATCCTAATCCCAGAACTAGATAAAGATATAACAAAGAAAGAAAACTTCAAGCCAATATGGCTGATGAACATAGATGCTAAAATCCTGAACAAAATATTGGCAAACTGCATCTAGCAATACATTAAAAAGATCATACGCCATGATGAAGTGGGTTTTCAGGGATGCAAGGATGGTACAATATTCACAAATCAATAAATGTAATATATCACATTAACAAAAGCAAAGGCAAAAATCACATGATCATATCAATAGATGCAGAAAATGTATTTGATAAGGTACAGCATCCATTTATGATAAAAACACTCAGCAAAGTGGGAATAGAGGGAGCATTCCTCAACCTAAGAAAGGTCATATATGAGAGACCTACAGCAACATCATACTCAATGGGCAAAAACTAAAAACTTTCTCACTAAAATCAGGAATAAGACAAGGTTGTCCACTTTCACCACTCCTTTTCAACATAATATTGGAAGTCCTAGCCACAGTAATCAGACAAGAAAAAGAAATAAAAGGCATGCAAATTGGAAAAGAGGAATCAAAACTGTCATTGTTTGCAGATGACATGATAGTATACATAGAAAATCCTATAGACTCTGCCAAAAAACTTCTTGACCAAATAAATGAATCTGGCAAAACAGTAGGACACAAAGTCAATATTCAGAAATCAAAGGCATTTATGTACACCAACAATGAAATATCAGAAACAGAAATCAGGAAAAAAATCCCAACTGATATAGCAACAAGAAAAATAAAATATCCAGGAATAAACCTAACCAAGGAGGTAAAAGATGTATACTCAGAAAGCTACACAACACTGAAGAAAGAAATTAAGGAAGACACAAATAAATGGAAGCATATACCATGTTCATGGATTGGAAGAATTAACATCATCAAAATGTCCATACTACCCAAAGCAATTTATAGATTCAATGCAATACTTATTAAAGTACCAATGGCATATATCACAGATATGGAACTAACACTTCAAAAATCTATATGGAACCATAAACAGCCCCGAATAACTGCAGCAACTTTGAGAAATAAGAACAAAGTAGGAGGGATCACAATACCTGATGTCGAACTGTATTACAAGACCACTGAAATCAAAACAGCCTGGCATAAGAACAGACACATGGACCAATGGAACAGAATAGAGAACCTGGAAATAAACCCAAGTCTCTATGGTCAATTAATATTTGGCAAAGAGGACAGCAGCATAAAAAGAGTAAAAATAGCCTCTTCATCAAATGATGTTAGGAGACCTGGACAGCTACATGCAAAAAAATCAAACTTGATCACCAACTTACACCATACACAAAAATAAATTCAAGGTGGATAAAAGACTTAAATATAAGTTGTGACACCATAAAAGTCATTAAGGAGAACATAGGCAGGAAAATCTCAGATATTCCATGCAGCAATATTTTCACTGATATGTCCCCAAGAGCAAGGGACATAAAGAAAAGAATAAACAAATGGAATCTCATCAAAATAAAAAGTTTCTGCACGGCTAAACTGCATTAAAATGAAAAGACAACCAACTGTATGAAAAAACGTATTTGCCAATGATACCTCAGACAAGAGTTTGATCCCCAAAATATATAAAGAAATCACACAAGTCCACTCTAGGAAGACAAACAATCCAATCAAAAAGTGGGCAAAGGACTTGAACAGACACTTCTCCACGGAGGACATACAGAGGGTCCAGAGACAGATGAAAAGATGCTCAGCATCGCTAGCCATCAAAGATGCAAATTAAAACCACAACAAGATACCACTACATACCAGTGAGAATGGCCATCATAAAGAAAGCAATGAACAAAAAGTCCTGGAAAGGATGGGAGAAAAGGGAACTCTAGTGCACTGCTGGTGGGAACGCAGATGGTGAAGCCACTATGGAAAACAGTATGGAATTTCTTCAGAAAACTAAAATGGAACTTCCTGTCAACCCAGCAATTCCACTGCTAGGATTATATCCTAAGAACCCTGAAGCACCAATCCAAAAGAACCTATGGACCCCAATGTTCATAGCAACACAATTTATAATAGCCAAGTGCTGGATGCAACCTAAGTGCCTATCAGTAAATGAATGGATAAAAAAACTATGGTACATTTACACAATGGAACACTATGCAGCAGAGAGAAAGAAGGAGCTCCTACCCTTTGTGAAAGCATGAATGGAGGTGGACAGAATTATACTAAGTGAAATAAGCCAGGCGGTGAAAGACAAATACTATATGACCTCATGTATAAGTGGAACCTAATCAACAAAACAAACAAGCAAAACATAACTAGAGACATGGAAATTAAGAAGAAATGAACAGTAACCAGAAAGGAGGTAGGAGGGGATAAGGGGGAGAAAAGGGTGAATGGTTTTTAGGAACAACTATAAAGGACACATGGACAACACCAAGTGGGGGTGGAATCAGGGGAGGGAGGTGAGGATGGCAAGGGTTGGGGGAGGCATGGGGGGAAGAGGCAGAAAACTGTATTTAAACGACAATAAAATTAAAAAAAAAAACACTGGACTGAAAAAGACAACTTTATGGGGAGGGTGAGAGAATAGGGGTGACACGTGTTATCTATTTTACAGATGATAAGAGGCAAATGACAAAATGATTTATTTCCATTACACACCCTGTGTGACTAAGCCCATTTGCCTTTGCCAATATATTGCATCAAAATAAAGAGATTAACGTAAACTTAAGTGCCAGACTCCATTTTTTTTATTAGCATTGTGTCTCACAATCTGCTCTCTGGGTTTTTCTTGAGATACTATTTGGAATTCTACTAAATGAGCACTTTGATGAAACATTACTACCTTTTACTTATTGGTAAATTGTTGGGAACCGCCCTGCATTGTTTCAGAAGCTGTAACCCCACATGGCTAAGGCTGAGTGAGAGACCTTGGGACCCTAAGCCACTAAGGAGACAAAGCTTATCTTCCTGGCAGGGGCACCGCCTCTTCCCCTTTTTACTTCACCCTGCTTGGCCCCAAGCACATGGCCAGTTAGCCAATGATGGGTAAGATTCCTCAAGGGAGGAACGACCTAAGACAGGCACAGCCACTTAGGAACCCCTATGGAAGGACTTGAGGGGCTATAGAAACAGGGGCTGATGGACCCTCACTCCTCAGCTTTGACATAGCCTGAGTCCTCATTCTGTCTGCAAGAAGTCTCCTAATCTCTTGGCTGCCTTAATTTCCCTGCCTGACTTAAATCTGAAACAATGCCAGAGGGTGGTGCAGCGCTGGGCTGGAAAGGGGAGGTTCTCTGGGACAATCAGGCCTAAGAAAGAATGCATAAAATCCTGTGAAACCTGCTTTGCTAAGAATGTCCTCAATTTTCTGATAAGGGTCCAAGCATGAAATGAGTTTGTTTCCCCAAAGTTTTATGGCCCTTTAGCTAACTGACCCTGACTCAGTGTAAGCCTTCACAGTTCTTCGTATGTTATCTATTATTTGATCCTTACTGTCAGACAACGATTGATGAACTTTACCTGTACTTCTGTGCAAACTGAACCCAATAAAAGCCCATTGAGGAAAAGGCTCCTGGCCCTTCTTTGAGAGATCCGCTACCTTTCCTCCCCAAACAGATCATGTCTTGGTAGACTTATTCTGATCCATGGTGGCCAGGGGGGCCCTGAAGGCAGAGCCCCCCTACAGTAAATGATTTCAATTCAATGGATAATAAGAAGCATTTTGTTGTGTTTTCTCAATTTTCTGGGGTTTTTTAATTTTTAAAATTATTCTATTACAGTTGTCCCAATTTTTCCCCCCTTTGCCTTCCTCTGCCCATTTTCTTTAAAGTGCTAGATAATAGAGACTTCAAGCCCTTCCTCCCTCATCCCTGCTTCCAACCAGACAGCTGTCCTATTCTTTGCCTATATACTAACTTTTAAGCTACTGGAAATGAATATAAAACACATAATAAAGTGATAACTAAATTAATATTTTAATCTTCATATATGGTGCTAATATATGAAGTACGTAGAACTGATGCATAATTTGGAAATGAACTGGGCAGAGAGAACTAAAATCAGTGAAGCTGAAATCTGTAGCCTTTTAAATTAACACAGTAATTTGGTAAGTTACATCAATGATTTCATTCATTCAGTAATTTAATTCAACTGCATGCACACAAGTTCTTCTTTTAATGCTTATCTTCAGTGTAATCCTTAATAGTGTATAAGAACCATTTTGAAGTGTATGAATGTCTATTAAAAACAATTATAAATATCTCATAAAAATTAAAATGGAGTAATGGAGTAAGAGCACAGCTACTTTGTCATATAAATAATTTAAGAGAAGATTACCAAATTTTCTATTAAAAGTGTGTCCATCAATTTATTCTTTTTTTCTCATTTAACCTGGTCATCAAGTATAACATCACATGATGGGAAAATGAAGGCTAAAACATGTCAGTTTCCCTGTTTTCCCTATTGTTGACAATACAGCAGTCCCCCTTATCTGTGGTTTTGCTTTTGAAGTTCAAGTTACCTGCAGTCATTCATAGTCCAAACATATTAAATGGAAAGTTCCAGAAATAAACAATTCATAAGTTATAAACTGGGCATCAATTTGAGTAGAATGATGAAATATGGCTCTGTCCTGCTCCTTCCCAGCTGGGACTCAAATCCTCCTGTCCAGTGTCTCCACACAGCATGCGCTCCCTGCCTGTTAGTCACCTGGTAGTCATCTTGGTTATCAGCTCAGTTAGGTCTTGTATGTTTTTCTTTTTTCTATTTTTTAAAATTTATTTTTATTGTACTTTTGCCAGTACCATTTATCCCCCTTATACTTCCACCTTCATCCACCCCCCTCAATCTATTCTTCTATTAGAAACTAGTTGGCTTCTATAAAATAAAGAACCATACGCAAAGTACACAAATTGTTCTTTTCATGATCTCATGACTGTAAAAATATTTTCTTGGCAGAAGTCTTCACCTAGTTTTAGCCTTTCAAGCACTCAAAGATTGTTTGATTTTTCTTTTATACATAGCTTTTTAGAATTGTATCATTATAGAGAATGTTAACTACTATAGCTCATATGACTATAAACGGTTTATAGTGTTTTCTCTCTCAGCCTCTAAAACGGAAAGGCTAAATAGATTAACACTAATGGGTAGTGACTCTGGGCAGGGGAAGGAGTGGGTGGGCAACACTCCTGAATTTTAAGAAGATATTTGATACAGACGTTTTTAGGAAGACACAGTGAAAGAGCAATTCCAACAGTTATGAGAGCCCAGTTTCCACATTGTTAGTTATCACAGTTGATTAGTGGTTTCAGTTGTTTCTTAAGTCGTGGCCGAAATTAGCCTCCCGGGTAGACTTAATGAAAGTTTACTGGTCTGATTATATGAAAATAAATGTGTGTTGGATTTAAATATATTAGAAAAGTTAAAGAAGGAGATGTTAGACTGAGTTTTTTTGTTATTATTGTTTTTTTAACAGGACAAAGTTGGCCAACTCAATTGCATAACTTTAAAAGAGCCCTAAGGTAAATGACTCTCAAGGCCAGGAGCAAGCTGGGCAAAAAGGTCAGCTAATGTTGCGCAGGGCTGGGCAGCATTTGGTAGGAAATCCTTTGTGATCCTTCTTGGCTGTAACAGGAGGGACAAGGCAACTCATACATTAATCCTGAACTTGAGGATGAAGTGTAATATTACAGATCTGTGGGACAGCCACAAAGAAACTGATTCTTAAATAGAAGAGCTTCCTTTGTTTCACTAGACAAACTAGGAATTGTGGGAAAATAAAAGCTCTTTTTCAGTATTTTTTTCATGTCCACCGTCTCATTAATATATAACTCTTAGGGCAAGAGACTTATTAGGTAGCAGCTGGTAAAAATTAGAAGGGAAAAACCTTACTAATGTATATGGATAGCTAGCTAGCTAGCTAGATAGATAGAGATATATAGTTATAAATATTTCATTCAATACTTTCTCTAACTCTTCCCTTTGAAGGACTGGAGTGAAGAGCAGTATGATTTTCACCTTCTTGTCCATTCCAGCTTGCTATTCCTTCAGTTTTTAGAATATTCTAATATAGCAGTCACTTAAATATACTCACAGAGAAAGCTATATAATTCAATGAAAACAGTGGTGATTTTAGGTTTTCGAATAAAACATATTCGTGTGATACCCAAAGGGTAGCTTGCATGCACTTAGCAGGATGGCAGAAATTAGAATGAACTCAATGTTAAATGGAGGGCAAAAGTAGCTTTATAGTTGTTAGTATGCAAAACAGAGTTCATTCTTATATTATTAATTACTGTATTGTTTTCCATACGAACTGTAAATCTACTTTTGCCCCACCCTGTATATTAATTAAAAATCTTATTTAACCAAAATCCCAATCCCCCGGAATCTCTTAAAGGGAATGTCCACACAGTTGGCCACTGTAAACATTACTGCTTCACTATAAAGTCTCTAATCTTCACCATAAGGCTGAAAGCACCAGCATATGAGTTAAGAAACTCAGGTTCCTGTCTTGACTCTGAAACAAGTTTTGTGACCTTGAACGTCATTTACATAGTACAGCGGTGGGGGCTGGGGTAACAACCTCACTTCTTATGATGACTGAATTAGCTGCTGTTGACTCGTCAGTTACCTAGAAACAAAGGTTTTGTAAGACAAGTACTCATGGAACATAAATATGCTCAAGGTGGTCAGCTATGCTTAGAATAAGCAAAATAAGTGTTCATGTGTGATTCCAGCATGATCACTGTCTTAATATGAAATTTTTTTCTGCCTTTGGTCATACTCTGTAACTCATACCAAGAAGCTCTACCTTTATATGTATCTAGCATATGAAAAATTGAAAAATAGGATTTATAGACAGTATATAAACTGTAGCCTTGTGGACAAAAAAGGGGCCACATACTAAACCTGAGAAGCTCAGGGGATGCCCACGTGGCAGGTCTCACAAACCCAGAGACCAATGTAACCACACAAGTGGTATAAATGTAAAAAATCCTAACTAAGAAAAGGTCATCGTGGGTAGTCATGTCCTAGGCCTACAGCTTCCTCGACAAAGGTCAACCTTTAACTTTGAAATTTCTGTCTACTGTCTTTGTGCATCTGAGATAACATACCTTTGCAATGTCAGAGTGATCTTTTCCAGGTCTCCTGAAGACACAACCGCAGGCACCAGAGCATGAGACCACACTGTTATCTTTGCACGCCCACAAATCTATGTGCTGTAAATGTTAACTGTTAACTACCCTGTACCCACCAGCGTAAAAGAAACATGTCTCTGTTTTACTTTTTATACAATCTCAGAGATTTCCCTGCTTTGCTTTCTCCCTCCTCCCTAATCTACCACCATGTAACCCCCTTGACACTTCTTCCTTTGATTCTAATGTATAAAGTAAGTTGCAAAACTGCTCTTCTTTGGAGCATTTTCTCAGCCTGTTGAGATCTTGCTTCCTGGCAATTGTCATCAATTTGGCTCAAATAAATTCTTAGAAGCCTTTTTCTTAGGCTGCACATTTTTTCATTGACACCCTGATTTCACATGAACTATAACATAGCTATATAAAGTATTAATATTATTATATCTAACAGTAACTATATTTTATTAGAGAGATTTAATATTTTGGGCAAAATAATATTTGAAAATATCTGGTAAGTTTTGATGTGATTACATCTCCATTTCTTAAACCTACCCTGTTTTATGAAAAATGACTTTTTAAATGTTTTATCATAAAAATTAACATATTTATAAGGATTTCTTTCCAAACACATAGCACTGTAAAGGATGAGAATTAGCTCTCTATGAATATAAACATAGAAAGGAAAAACAGAGAATGATTTTTAAACCTCAGACGAACCAAGGAGTACCTTATTGGCTCTTGTAAGGTCAGAGAATCATAGACATCTATGGTAATTCAGCTTTCCACCCAAACCTAAATATAATTGCTTTCTACATAATTCTGATAGAAATTCACCCACCTTACTGGAAAAACTTCAAAGACTTCTACTTTGCAAAATAGCACATTCTATTTTTAAACATTTCTTGGAAAGCCCTTTCATATTCTGAGCTAAAAATGTTTCTCCATAACCTGTTACCCATCAAGCTTAGTTCTTTCCTCTTAAGTCATACCCGACTAATTAGTTTTCTTCCACATGAGAGCCCTTCAGACATCTGATGCTAGGCGTCGTCTGACACAAGCCTTCACCTTTCCTAAGCTAAACAGCCTCAGTAAATTCAACTTTTCCCTTCTTCTTTTATTCCCTCCCTCCCTCTCTTCCTCCCTACACAAGCACTAGTTGAATATTTTAGGTATTAGACATGTCCGTATGTATGAAGTGAATTCTAGACCCTCACCTTCTTCAGAATTCTTTTCTGGATTTATTCCAGTTCATCAACATCTTTTGTTTTTAAGAGCCCTCAAAAGTGAATGTTTTCACAATGTGGAGGAACTATTACCTCTCCTGCTCTGAAAGCCCTATTTCTATTGATATACCAGTTCCTTCTGCCTGTGCCTAACTAATATCTTTCCCCTAATACCATTCCTCCAGATGGGACTACTTTGGACTTTTGGGGGGAAATCTACAGACACATGGACTTCGTTTCCGTTAACCAAATAACTGTAGTTTCTTCATAAACATGTAAGTTGCTTTGCTTACAGGCTGTCTTTTCCTCTTTGAGGATTTGGTTTTGCTTAGAATTTGGATGTAGCATTTCAACTCCATAACAGGTTAAAATAGGTCCTTGTCCTAGAACACTGTACGCCTCCCTTGTTACTGCTGCCTTGATAAGCTATTGCTTGTTTTAACTTTCTAATTCTCTCTTTGGTTTGGCCACTTTTTATAAAGAGGTTTTACTGTTGGCTCGGAGCAGGTGTGGACAAACAGGCCAATCAGTGATCAGATGGCTTCAGTCCAGAGTAATTATCTCCATCAGAGGAGTAAATTGCTTCCAAGTTATAATGATTGCAGGCTTTCTTTTCCTTTTTAACTTATTGGTTTATATTAAAAAAAAAGAATTAAATTATCCCTCTTTAGTTACCTATAGCTGCCATGTAGCTTGCTTTTTTAATTTTTTCGTTTTAAAATCTTGGAGTTCCTAATTTCCAAATTATCCCCAGTAGTACTGATTTCTTCATTATAGAAACTACAGATGATAAAAATATTAATAATAGATGCAAATAGTTAAATGTGTCTACTAGGTCATTGTATTTTTTGGGCATATTACACTTCATCCTCTCAACTACTCTATAAAATAGGCATTTTCATCTCCTTTGACAAATCAGGAAACTGAGACAGAGAAGTGAGGCAGTTGCCTGATTTCATAGAGCTAGTAAATGACTGACCACCATGCAGGGGTGTCCAACCCGCAGCCCACGGGCCTCTTGTAATGCAGGATGGCTATGAATGCGGCCCAACACAAAATTCTAAGTTTACTTAAAACCTCTTTTTTTTTGCTCATCAGTTGTCATTAGTGTTTGCGTATTTAATGTGTGGCCCTAAACAACTCTTCTTCTTCCAGTGTGGCCCAGAGATGAGAAAAGTTTGGACACCTCTGGTAGAGGAAGGCTGCATCTTCCTACCCTTCACTTGGATAGTGATTTCTAGGCAATTCTGTGTTTTGTGTGTGAGGAGGCGGTCACTGGCGGCTATGGTTAAAACAGGTAGCGTGGCATTCTGTTTGGTTTGTTGCAAATTATGAGAGTTTCACAAGGGTTCTAGTCTTGATTCTGACACTAAGCAGCTGCAATAACCTTGGACAAAACATTATCTCTGAGTAACATCTCCATGATCTATAAAAAAGAGAAAAATAATCCTAACTTCACAATATTGTGAAGATTAAGTGAGCTCATATTTGTAAAAGCATCCACGACAGGCCTGTATACCCAGTAGAAGCTTAACAGACATTCATTCAGTGTCCTGCATTTTCAAATCCCAATTCAGGGATGCATCGTCCTGTCCTTGTATCTCCCATTGCCATCACACTTGCGAAATCTCAAGGGAGTGACATCACATCATATAGGACATATGTCCTTTCTTTAATTAGTGCTTATCTCAACAATATATTTTTTTGAAGAATCAGGAGAGGAACTGCAGTGGTATAAAAAGAGAGTAACAAAATCCCAGTTTGAGTGTTAACACTGGAAATGGATCCAAGGGACACTCAACATAAATATTTCCAAAGACTGCACGGAGTAAACGAGGGGTTAGAGAAAGGAAAGCGAGAAGACGCGACTTGCAGTGGGTTCAAAAGCCCTTTACAACGGACTTGCAATTCGGAAACACAAATATGCATGGTGTATAATTTCAGTAAAAATGCTTTCCTCACTTTTATGCTTCTTTCTCCAACTTGCCTCGGTTTCCCTAGCTGCAAAAAGGAAATGACAGTACCAACTCCAAAGTTGCTGTGAGGATGCATGAAAATTGGGAAGGTCCTTAGAACAGTAATTGGAACACGGTAAGCATTCAATAAATGCTACTAACTGCTATTACTATTTGGCTATTCTCTTTTCGCACATGGGGGAATATCCTTATTCCTTTCACTGATGTCCAGAACGACAAATGTGCTCTTCTACGTTGTTCTTCAGCTCTTCAGAACTGCATGGATGCTCAGTCTGACCTTGTCAGGCCTTTCAGATGTTGGTTAAGTCAGGCAAGGAAGGGTTAGGGATTAAGAAAACAATAAAAGGTTCTCTCAGGGATGTGCTCTCTCGGTCCTTTCACCTACTTGGGAAAAAATGTAAAGGTCTAAAAACGTAGAGAACGGTAAAATAAATATATCACACATTTAAAGTTGTGTCCTATTTGTATCCAATCTTTTAAAATTAATTCAATAAGTACTTTTAATATACCCACTAGGTGCTGGGAACTAAGAAATAAAATATAACTCGTAAATTATCATTCCCTTTGTATATCTCTCTAATTCTGTGTCGCTTGCTCCCCCCTCAAATATAACTATTGTAATCAATTTGATGTCAAGCCTTCTGGTCCAGGCTCTTACACATTTATACTCACAATCAAAAACTTACAGTATTATGATTGCCATTACTAGGGACATTGTGGAAAGTCTCTGAAGTTGCTTACAAACTGAAGATGTAATTATTCTATTCTATGTGAAAATGCACTAACTGACAGTCATGTTATACAGGACAAATGACTATGAGGTAGAAAAGAGTTTTACACTGGAGGACATCATGGACTTTCACCAAAACCCCAGAGACTCATTCCGTTTGGGTCAAAGCATTCCTCCAGTCTGCTTTGAACCAGTCTTCCATGCAACGCCTTTACACTGGCCAGACCGGTCATTTCACTGCCCTCAACCTGTCCAACACATCTTCTAGTTTTCTTACCTGATCTTAGTTAGCTTCTTTTAAAACTGTCCTCTCCCAAATCATACAAAGTTCATTCCATATTGACACTTATTTCAGTTTTACTCATGTAACGGGGTCCAGAACTTGGGGTGTCTGGGATTATAGGATATCCCCCATAGGCCTGTCTGGGGGACGGCAGACATGGAGCAGGGCCATTGAGAGTTACTTTGCATATCAGTAACAGCAGACTAGTCTTCCAGCCAGAGCCGAGCCAGAAAAGTATGCATGACTTCAACCCATGATGTAATTGGGAGGCAGTTCCCCCAGTTACCATACCTGTGCGAGAGCTTGGAGGTGGTTCGCTCCACGACACAGGGCCACACCTGCCTGGACTAACTATGGCAGCCAAGAAAGGCAGGAAATACTGGAGTGCTAGCAGGTGCAGCTGATTGTGGGAGGAGTAGGAAATGGGGTTATGGAGAAGATTCTAGGCTGGGATTTAAACTAACGGCAGGGGTCGGGAGACAATGACAGGAAGGGCAATGCAAGACCATGGCGGAAGGAAAGGGGTGAAAGGACTCCTGCTGGTGGGTCATGAAGAGGTGCCACGTGGTTTTGGATTAAGAACTAGAGATTGGGCGACACAGCTGATGGTGCTGGGAGCTGTGGGAGACCTGCCCCGCTGCACATGGATTACTGAGAGGAACTAGGAGAAGTGAGCTGTAGACTTCTGTTCTTTCTCTTCTGGAGGACGGTACTTCTGATCGGATGTTCTGAGACAGGCCTGACTGGGCAAAGTGGGGAAGGAAGGACTGTGTGTGCTTGTGGGTGTTTTAAAGGGACTTTGAAATTTAACTGAGACATTCTGCCATTACTCTGAACCTGTATAACTTTTGAATAAATAGTTCCTTTCCTTTATCACCAAACTCTGGCACAGTTCCTAAAACCTGGTGGCGGGCAAGATGAACCTAGAACAGAAAGACCTCAGGGGAGGGGGTTTGTTTTGGTTACAGTATCTGGACTCCCCCACGGGTTCATTCTGTAACACTCATACACTTAAATTTCTAATCAATATTCACTACTTCTAAACAGACAGGAAAAAGGTGGGAAAAGAAGCTATGTACATATAGGTATTCTCTTTCCTCATTATTTTCAATACAATATAAAAATCCAATAATCTTCCCTATTTAGGATTTTAGCAACTGAAATAATGCTGATCCGGTGGAAAAGGCAGGAATGAAAAAATTGTTTTCTTGTAGGGTAAAGTTTTAGGGGTTAAAGCATTATTAAGAAGTTCAAGACCGTACGCAATTTGATGCAGACAGTTGGGCAAACAGCTAAAGCTTAATCTGGTTATGTGGAGCTCCTAGGATTTTCTAAAGTTGCGATTCAAATCCATAAAACAATTTTCAAAATACATTATTTTATAACATGAGTGCATTTATAGGTGAGAAATAAGAAAAACTTTTTAAATAAGGAGTTTAATTTTTTATTTCTCATTAATTAATAGAACTCATGAAGCTTAAAGAAAAAGAACAAAAAAAAATCAGAAAATAAAATCTTTATCACTTTTCATTCTCTCCAGAAAAAGTCCTGGATGTTAAACCTAATATCCATATCACGAGATAATTATTCATTTTAAAATGTAAATAAATGTATATTAGTCAAGTTAGTTAAATCTCTCTTCCAGGCATGCAAAAAAAAAAAGTTAGGGTTGTAAAGATGAACATAATTAAGTTTCTGTGGGTAATAGCCACTAGTTTTGAGTACCTAATACTAGCTAGCTTGTATTGAGGGACTTCATATACATTATCTTATTTGAACCAGTCTTTCCTACATGTTACATGTATTTTAGAGATGAGATAAACGGAGTAGAGAATCAAACCCAAGAGTGTGTGGTAAAAGAGGTAAGTTTTCAAAAGTTAGTAACATGAAAATAAGTGAGAAGAACTGACACATTAGTTCACCCCCACTGTAACCTCCTTACCTGGGCGCTCTCCCAACCACAGACCCTACGGAACCAGATTTTTTCTAAATGATGCTTTCATCATTTAACTCTCCGTTTTAAAAACCTGGTTTACAAAATCTAGAAGAAACTTCTTAGCCTCAGATTCAAGACTCTTCAAAATGTAACTGATCCATACAGTTACCCAGTTAGTCTGTAGCCGTCACAAATTTGCGGAGCAGCTCATCTATACAAGGCTGTGTGAAAATACGACCTTGTCCATAAATTGCTCACAGTATAGTGTTTCTCAAACACATCTGTTATTGCTTCTGGGTCCTTGCCCACTTATTTCCTTAAATGGAATGTTCTGCTCAATTCTACATTCCTCCCTTTTCCTACATATCAAAATCCAAGCTATTTAAGATTCATCATTGATCCCAACTCCTTCATGAAGCACACACTAAACATTTTTGCTAGAAAGTAGTCCCTCATCCCTTTGTGCCCCCCAAGAACTAGATTCCAAATTTGTGTGAACTTGATTCTTGGCCTGCAGACTGCAAGGCCCCTCCCTCAGAGATTCTGAGTCAGTAGGTCTGGCTTCACCCAGTCTAAAGGGCATGCGCATTTAAATATGTGTGTCCAATTCCTAAGGCCATGCTCCCTCTCAGACTACTCTGGCTTGATTTTCCCTCCTCTCGCTAAACTGACTCGTTTCTGAGTACTCGGTGTCACAGTCTTGATCTCAGCTTTATTAATCCTGATGATTTTGGTTCTATAATTGCCAACTACCTCCTGGCCCTATGCACATTCTTGGCATGATAAAGAAGTGAAAGTGTTTAGTTTCAGGGTTGGGGGTTTTTTTTTGTTTGTTTTTTTTTTTTTTTTTGGTAACAATATAACTCCTCATTAGATTAAGTCTTTTTGTTGGGTAAAATTGTACACGCAGGAAAGCACATTTACTGGCCTGAGCGACTTAAAGTCTCGGCTATTGAGCCTGTTTGCACCGGAGGACAGAAAAGATTTTTCCACTGTACTATGGATTCCTTGCAGCAGAGACTGTCTTTTACATTTAGATTGACAGTGCCTAGCACATCCCTGTTACTGAGCATGTGCTGAATGAAAAAAATCAATGAGTATACTTAATCAAAAGTTTACTGAGGCAATATATTTTCGTGTCTCCTTGGTATCAGTTTTAAAGAATGTGGTATTCAGTGCAGACAGCCTATATCTTTCCTTCAAAATAACTAATGCAATCTATTAATTCCAAAGTTTGCACTAAGGACTTTATTATGCATCTGATAGGATTCAAGCACTGGTAAGAATAGTGTTTTCAGAAATATATTACAATACAACTGGGGCATTTCCACTTACTCTCTAAATTGTAAAAAGAAAAGGATGATACCGTAAACCTAATTTACAAAAGGGACCAGGGAGCATTTTAGTAGAAGGACCGTTAAGGGGTTGATGTAATAACCACACTATTATTTAATGGAGAAACAGGGCTTGTACGACAGTGAAACTAGCGTGGCTGCCTTGTGCTGGTGAGCTTGGAGCAGACTTCAGGCAGTAAATCTCAGAAACAAAAACAAAAACAAAAAACCTTGTGACACCTGCCATTTCTTTTTTGGAGTCTGAATAGAGAAAAGGCCAAAGGAAAGCAAGTAATGCCTTCCTTGAAAATACAAAGGAATAACAATTCCCCAGCCTATAGATAGCGGGACATGAAATCGCCTCTATGCCATTTTGACTACAGGAAACTACAGCCAACTGAGTATTTTTCTGACAGCCCAAAGCACCCCCCTTCCTAAGCATGACTTCACCACTGACATTAAGACAGTCATGAAATATGCATTTCCGAAATATCAAGGAAGCTGCCAGCTCCAAGAGAATGAATCTTCCCTGTCACAGCTTAAGGAAAGCCTCCAGAACAGGAAAAGAGAAGGTCCAAGAACAGACTCCCTCCTCTTTCGCCTGCCTGGGACACCACTGAACAGTCCTCCTGGAGGCAGAGAAGAAAGTCAGCTGATTATAACTGAATTTTCTGGAAAACTGAAAATGGCCTAATTTTATTTTTTGCATTATGGACACATTCTGATTTCTTCTTTAAAGGCTTGAATTAGTTTTTAATTTAACTCGTCAGCGTAACAGTGGATAAACTTTGATGCTGTCAAAAAAAAAATCCCCCCCCCGTATCCATAATATCTGTTAAATGTAAAGATTCTATTAACCAAATTCTGCTAACCATACAGAAAAGCTAATTTAAATCTTTAAAGTTTTACAAATAAACCCAAATGACGAACTCTTCATGAAACAAAAATTTACGTGAAAAGCTAGTGTTGGTCTCCCTCCGATCAATGTCTTCGTACTGCAGTCATTGTACTCAAAAACAGCGACTTCCCTTCCCTTGTAAAGTACTTAATTGTCTACTTAAGGGTATTCCCCGATTTACTATACCAGTAAATAGATTAAGTTTGATATGTACATCTGTTGTTCATGATCACCTCCATTTAAAATGAGTTTCCCTTGCATACTCCCCGTATACATGAAATGAACCTTTTAGTTTTATATATTTAAGGTTTAAATGTCCATATATTTATCTATCTATCTATTCTTATATTCATAAGGAAGTCATTCTGATTTTTCCATTCTCATCTGTAATAATAGGGAAAATGCTACTGCTTTCATCACACTTGCATGAGAAGCGCACATTTACACTGGCTCCTGGCTAAGGCTATATGGAATAATAGAAGAGGTGATATTTTAGGAATCAGAAGGCTCATGCATGGTTTTGCCACCTCTAGTGTGTGACCTTGGGTAAATCATTTATCTTCTTTGAAACTCAACTCTGTCCCCTGTAAAGTCGGTATGCTGGTACAGGACTTGTCTCTCGAAAAAGTTTTTTGTGAGGTGTCAAAGCAGATAATGTGTATAAAAGATGCACTGAAGAACATTTAATTGATTAATAAATATAAAATATTACTATACTTGTAGTGTATTTAAGTGATAACTAAAAGCCAAAAAATATAAGATATATGTAAAATAAAAATAATTATTCAGTAAATTCATGAATCGTAGTTTGTTTATATCACTAAGACAGAAATTTATTTTTATTTCAGTAACAACTTAATGCTATAATTATAAATTTCATTATATAGAAATAATGATATAACTTGTCCCCTTCCACAAATATTGTGAGGTGTGAACAGAGGTGTATGAATACATACACATCATTTACTAAAAGGCTACACAGCCACACACGCATTGATGAAGGAACTATATTACTGAAACATGCCTAAACTGAACTGTGATCATTTTAAATGCATCAAAGAGATACTGTTCTTTGAAGGACTTGAACTGTGAATATGTTTGCAAATGTCAATTTCCCAATTCTTCCTCTACGAATGGTAAATGGGATGTGAAAAGAGCGCTGCACTGGGAAGCAGCCCTCACTTTATCTACAAACAACTGTTTAACATTTACTATATGTCAGGCATTTGCCTAGCAGGGGTGTCTAACCTTTTGGCATCTCTGGGCCACACTGGTAGAAGAAGAGTTGTGTTGGGCCACACTTTAAATACACAAACACTAATGAAAACCGATGAGCAAAAAAAGGTTTTAAGTACATTTACAATTTTGTATTGGGCTGCATTCACAGCCATCCTGGACCACATACGGCTGGTGGGCTGAAGGTCGGAAACCTAGAGATACATCACTGAGCAATGCAAACAAAACTCTCTGTCCTCATGAAGCTGGCATTGGGTAGGAAGGGACAAGCAAAATCCTACAACGTCATTAGAAGATTCCAAGTGCTATGTAAATGAGTAAGTATTTAGGTTATAAGTGTTACAGGGGGGAAAAAAGAATGGTGAAGATCTGGTATGTGTGCGTATGGTAGGGCAGTTTCCAGTGTTAAACAGAGTGGTTACAGTGGGTCTAACTAAGAAAGTATTAGGAAGACTGCCATACAGTTCTCTGTGGAAAAAAGTCCAGCCAGAAGAAAAAGCCAGTGTAACAGTCAACCCCATTTGATTCTGACAAAACGATCTTGTGAAAAATACCCCATTTTGCAGATGAGTATACAGTGTCCCAGAGCGACTTTAAGGGCACAGGGCTAATCAATAATAAAGCCAGAACTAGAAACCATTCCCATTCTTTTGTTTTATGCCTTTGTTTACTAATCACAGAGAAAGCGCTTTGCTTCCTATAAAGCACTAAGTGTAAAGTGCCACCACTGCTCTGGGTGTTGTTATTATTATCAATCAGGTACTCTGATATTTCTTGAAAGGTAGATGAAGATCAAATAATTTCATTTCCCCTTCCTAAGGTTTTTCTCCTTCTTCTGTGCTTCTTGGGTGGATTGTTTTAATATCAGATTATCAGTTAAAGTAATCATATATTTTTTGGCTATCTGACAAAGAAAAGGTGTTTAACATAGAAATAAACTATAAAACAGCATTTATGACACATGAAAAAGGGCTGATGAGAGGATGAAGAGAACATGGAGCCCAGTGACTCAGGAGAGAACTGTGTTTCTCAAGGAGGGAAGGGGGAGGATCTTTGAACATATTAGGATTACAGGCCCCTTGCATTAAGTTACTGCATGAATCTGGCCTTGAAGAAATAATGAACTCAAAGTGAAAATGTTAAAAACAGAGACCACAAAAGAGGAAAAAGAGGAAAACAAAGAGACCGCAAAAGAGAAAAAAAGTAGAAAAGATAAGAATAGTAGAAAGGAGGCTGGAGAGAAAAAGAGAAGAGATTTAAAAACTTTTTTTTCTAGTAAAAATATGAGAATATTATAAAAAATATTAAAGAAAAAAGAGTGAGAATCAGATTTCAGACACAGTAGACTTGAGAGCTGGTGGAATTACTAACAGCAAGAGGGAACAGAGAGGAGCGTCTGAAAGATGAGCTTTCTTTTCGTAATGCCAGGTTTAAGGTGGCAGTGAGTTCTCACAAGTGGAAAGGGTCTAATAGATAAGAGATAAATTTGAAAGCTGTGTATCATCTAGAGCTGTTTTGTCCAATACAGTAGTCCCTCACCACATGTGGCTATTGAGCACTTGAAATTGTGCCTAGCCTGAACTGAATGTGCTATAAATATTGAAGATACCACTTTTGAAGATTTCATATTAAAAAAGAACATATCTCATTAACATTTTTTACATTGATTACATGCTGAGATAATATTTGAGTTACATGAAATACATTAAAATAACTGCACCTGTCTCTTTTTAATGGGACAACTAAAAAATTAAAAATTACTATGTGGCTTGCATTATATTTCTACTGCACACTGCTGATATAGATTATGTATTAGCATCACATAAGGGGACGTGAACTTAGAGGTGAATCTTCTGAGGTGTTCCAACTGAAAACAGATATGGGAGAAAAATAACACATCATAATAGTTAATATTACTGAGCACTCTAAGCATTATGCTTATTTTAAGTGCACCATCTAATTTGCTCCTCCCAACCACCTTAGGAAATATTAGTCTTCTTTTACAAAAGAAAAAACTGAAGCCTAAAGAAGTTATTCTGCCCAAGGTCACAGTTAAATGTTGGCGTTGGGATTCAAACTCATGACTGACCCTGGATCTCAAGTTCTAAATTGTCACATCATCAATTCTAGAACAATTTATACTCTGCAATTGTTAAATTGTTAGATTTTTAAATCGCTATATTTAAACTAACAATTTATTAGAATGGTTCATTGTCAGTGTAACTGGCATACTAGTGATGTCCTGATTCAATGAAGAAAAAATACAAATGTGTAAATTTGTAACCTTAGAATGACGATAAACTACTGATGTTGGCATATTTTCACCATGCTGGGCCTAGGAGTTTCCAGGGCAACTTCTTGTCCTTTATCGATGTGCACTCCTAAAAACCCAAGCCCGTCTTGTGTGATGGTGCAGTGGGGGCGATCATGGGCACAGCCTGGAACAGCAGGGCCCTGTTTTCTGAATATAACTAGATCTATGGCATGGAGCCACTTAAATTTTAAACCATAAAAGAACCTGAACCCCCCAAACTGTGATTTAAATGTTTTGGAGGGAACTGGATTAAATTGCAATCTTTTGTTGAAGAACCAAAAATTAAGCTTACCCAAATGGATAATTTAAAATTGGAGTTTGTCACCCTTAAAAATGCAACACTTTTGAGGAACAGAAAGAAAAAATAGCTTGATATTTATAGACTGGAATCATAACACAGCCACATCTCCTAGAAATATAAATTGGGATTAAAAAATAAGGCATTTTTCATTTACGTTTGTTTGTACAAACTTACCTTCCTTTCCTTTTTACCTGTCACTTCTACCACCTATCTGGACTAGACAGTAATCACAGAACTACTGCACATGCACAGTGATGGCTACAATTGCATCGTTTTCAGACCCTTCTCCATGTAAATTTTATCAAGCAGTTTGGCTCAAACACTTCTCCAGGCTTAAAACAAGGATTGCCATCAATTTATACCATGGAAATGGAAAAACAGAAGGGAATTTCAGGGGAAGAATTCTGTTTTAGAATAAGACTAATTAGTAGAGACATCATGAGCCTGTTCCCGTTAGACATGGATCCAAAGGGGTGTCTCTTTCGACTGACCCACTAATTTATAAATTTTGCCCCAGACCCTTTCCACTCCCTGCCTTGTTTTTAAATAATTAGATGACTTGGATTTAGGTATATTTATAAAAATAGCTCCTCTGAAGACCCAAAGTTACTGAGAAATGCTTATCTAAAGAGGAAGTACTACAATCCTATAGGGTAGAGCTTCTCAGAGCCTGCCTTTTATTTTGGCTTTCTCAGGTCAATTCCCATGACTCTTCCATCCCATTAAGGAGTTATCCTTGGACTCGTTCCCTTACTCATTACAATTCATAATGATTTGGAACAAAGATTCAAACCTGGAAGGAAAAAGCCCTAAAAATGATTTGTCCACTCATGTGCCAAGGTGTCAAGAGCATAAAGCTGATAAATCCAGACATAATAGATGGCCACCCAGTACTCCCATCACGGACCACCACTAAATTGACTGGCTTCTTTCCAAGAATATCTCTCCTTTCAAACTTCACTTGAGATTCTCATCATTACAATCGTCAATCCTTGTAGCTGTACTGCTTCCCATTTGTACATTGGCATAAAGTATGCGGCTTTGTTGGGTTAATTTTAAGAACATATTGAGCACTTACTATGTGCCAGGCACTGTTATATGCAGGTACTAGAAATATAGCAGTGGACAAAAATGACAAAAATCTCAGCCTCACTGAAACTTACATTCCAGTGGGGGACACATTCAATAAATGAGATAAACAAAATCAATAGTAAGTTAAACATTAGATGCTGAAGAAAAAAATGGAACAGGCAAAGGGAATATGAACTGTGGTGTGTGGGGTGGGAAAGACTGGAATTTTGGGTAAAGTGGCCAGAAAAGTCTCCACATATAATCAGATAAAATAGTGTGCACCTGCAAGGGTAGAGCGGGCACGATCTAGGACTGATTAGTGTTGGCTGGAGTGGGGAAGGGACGGGTGATTAGCATATTTTAACCAGCCCTGAAATGGAGAGAAAACCATATGAAAGGGAGGAGAGAAGCAAAGTTAAAATATGGACCACTTTAGACAAATGTGGGCTCCACATTTCGCCTAGGACTGACTGGTCCTTAGAGCACAGCACAACACTTTCTCCTTTTTAGCCACAGACCCAGGCTCTGCTGCCAAAACCAGGCAGGTCATGGGACACCAACAGACAGTTCCCCACCACCCCCACCATCCCAGCAGAGTCCAGTACTGGCCTGAGAAACTGAGAGAGAGTAGTTGCTGAAAGAACACCCCAGAGGGCCCTCCATCCTGATATATAAATGAAAACCTACCCACTGACAGCACTATGCAAACCCAAGGAAGCAAATGCAAGCAGAGACACACCCCCGGGACCGTAGGCACGGAGCACAGAGGAGAAGTGAATTCAACCGCTTAGAGCCTAGACCCCGAATTTCCCGACGCTGGGTCGGTACCACAGCAGGAAAAACGCCGTTCCCCACCCCAGGCGCCACAGGGCGGAGGGTGGGAGCGAGTGCCAGGAAAAGGAGGCTGTGGGCGGCAAGCGGGCCTGGCTGACGCGGGAGGAGGGCGATTTCGTCGGGCATCCCCGGCGATGACCGGCTGCGGTCACACAACAGGGGGCTGGACGCGAGCTGGCGCCTCGAGGGGCCGGGACGGGACCGCGGACCCGGACAAAGTGCCCAACACCCGCCGGCCTCGGCCCGACCCGTGCCCCAGCCCCAGCCCAAACGTTCACGGCCCCCTCCCCAGGCCTGCGCGGGCCCGGCCCCCCGACAGCGACGGGTTCCAGCGGTCGAACCCGCAGCTCCCGCACGGCCGCCCGCTTGGCCCCTTCCCGCCCAGCGCAGCGGTCCAGAAGCGAAAGAAAGAAAGAGCGGCAGTGGTGGCGCGCGGCTCCACTCACCATGATCGCGGCTGCGGCGGCACAGTGACCCCGGCGGGTAGCGATGCGCTGTCCAGGGTAGCTGGCGTCCCTCTGCCCCGCGCTCCCGCGAGCCCGCTCTACTTACCCCCACCCACACCCACGTTCAGCGCGCGCACGCCGCCCGCCCGCGCCTCTCCACCCCCTCGGGCTCGCGCCACTCCAGCGCCCGGAGCCTCAGGGCCGTTTCGGGCGCCAGCGGCTCTCCGCCCCCTCCCCTAGCTGGGGCTTCGCCCGCCGCGTCGCCGGGAAGGCTGAACGGGAGGGACAAAGTAGGCGAGGCGGCGGCTCCGAGCGGCCTTGCGCGCCCCTTCTCCGGCGCGTGGCTTCTCCCGAGCGGCCGCGGCGCCTCCTGCCGGGCGGGTGGTGATTTACAGGCCTAGCGGACGCCCTCCGCGCGGGAAGGCTCAACGTTCGCAGAGTCTGGGCGAGAACCCACCCGACACCTGCCTCTGTCCCTGCCCCACCCCCGACCCCCGGAGGCTAGGATACTTGCAGGAGCAGTGGGGAGGACAGGGATGTAGACGGCCAGGACACTAGTCCTGCTGTTAGTTGGACTCCATGGCTTTCAAGCACATGTCGAAGAGAGAACGGCTCCTGCTCTTGTAGGTTTGAGGGATGTAGATGGGTCAGAAATAGGAATCAGTCTGATTCCTTCAGGGATGAGGTCGGAAGCGGGTCAGTCTGAGCAGGAAATTCCATTTCTCACACGACTCTACCTCCAGAGGACCTTATTCCAGGGTCTAATACCAACAATGGTTATTTTAACACTTATTTGTGAACAGAAAGTATAGGATCTTAGATCCTGGGCTGTAGATTGATTTATTTATGTATTTATTTATTTTTAATTTTAATTTTTATCGCCCAAGATGAAAGATGTTAGGAAAGGTAGAGTGTTATATGACCTTTCCCTTTTCTTTTTTTTTTTTTTTTTTTTTTTTTAGTGTTAGGAATGTGTAGCTCTGGCTGATTGGCTGTTTGTTGTAGCATCTCCCTGTGCCCAGGAAGGTTTCAGGTTGGATTCCCTGGTCAGGGCACATACCTAGGTTGTAGGTTCAAACCCCAGTGGGGGAACGTTCAGGAGGCAAAGGGAGGCAACCAACTGGTGTTTCTCTTGCATTGATGTTTCTCTCTCTCTCTTTCTCTCCCTCTCCCTTCCTCCCTCCCTCCCTCCCTCAAATCAATGAAAGAAAAACATACCCTTGGGTGAAGATTAAAAAAAAAAAAGAATGTGTACTTGCTTTTTGTGGCCAGTGTGGTAAACTGAAATGCAACACATTTATTGGCAGTGGGAACATCACATCTGGATGTGCACAGAGGAACCTGCAACATAAACTGAATATTCCACACTTGAAATGATGCAGACATATTTGTAGTTTTGTCAAGTAACAGAATGAATAAATAAAGGTGCCAGGTCTAAGTCTTAATTGTCATATAATCACCTAATACTTAGAGCTTTCTATAGTTAGAGTGTTAAATAAACATCAGGCACCTATGTATTTGCTTATCAGCGGTGCTTAACTTTAGACCATAATAGGTAGGTATTTGTTAACCAAGTCTCATAAAATTGCACTATCAGTGGGCTTAGGAGTCAGTTTTTCCATATACTGGCTGTGTGATGTTGGGTTAGTTACTTCACCTCTCTGTGCTCCACTTTCCTGATCTACAAAATGGGGATAAAAACGGCATACAACATATTGTTATGATTAAATTAATGTGAGTAAAACACTAGAAAAATGTCTGGTGTAAAAGTACTAGTACAGTCATCCCTAGCTATATCATGGTTCACTTATTGTGGCTTCACTGTATCGCAGATTTTTAAAAAAATATATATCTAATTCTGTATCGCGGAGTTTTCACTGTATTGCAGGATTTTGAGGTATACAGGTATTTATGTAATATTTATGATTTTAATTATTTTTGCCTAAAATTTTTAAAACAGTATAAAAATATGAAAATGTTAATTCAAATGTATTAAAAGAATATTAAATTGAGATAAAATACACTATTTCATCAGCTGATGAATACCATACTGTACACAATGGAAATGCAGTACACCACTACTGCTTGCGCAAGTTTGCCAAAGTGAGATTGTACACGGCACACTATTGGCCGATGGAATAGAAGGCGACCAGCCACAGCACTGTGCTCTGTATCCTGGGTGCTGATTGGCTCAGTAACCATAGCATCGGACTGTTTGCTCTCCCGCACTGTGCCCATATGTTCAGCATCTCTCCTTGTCCACTTCATGTCGACACCTGATCGCTGCGCGTACTATTGCTCTTCAGTGTTGTGTTTTTGTGAAATTTTCATAAAAGTTTGAATTTATTTCAAGCCCTACAATGCCACCCAAACATTCTGCGCCTTCTAAGGCTTCTGGCAGTGAACCCAAGCACCAGAGGAATATGCTTACCATCAAAGAAAAGGTGGAACTTCTCAACATGTTAAAGGAAGGCAAAAGCTATGCGGCTATAGGCTGCTATTACAGGATCAACAAATCTACTGTTTACTACGTAAAGAAAGACGAGAAGAATATTAGGTCTACAGCAACTTTTAACAAGACTGCAAAGAGGGTGTGGTCACTTCCCGCAATAAGGCCATTGTGGGGATGGAGTCTGCTTTGGCCCTGTGGATAAATGACTGCAGGAAGAAGAATATCTCACTGGATACCAACACCATCCAGATGAAGGCCAAGAAACTTTATGATAGTTTTGTGGAAAGCATGGACATTCACGATGGTGACGAGGATGAAGACGAGGACGACAATGCAGAAACAGGACTGTTGAGTGCTTCTCCCACCTGACCAACCCCATTCAGTGCCAGCAAGGGCTGGTTTGATCAATTTCAGAGATGCTATGGACTCAAGAGTGTTTCTCTGCATGGAGAGGCTGCCTCTGCAGATGTCCACTCACAACCATTGATGGACAAAGACCTGATGGAGATGATGAAGTCAGCAGGTGAAGAGGAGGATGAGGAACAAGATGAACTACGGGTTGGAGAAGGGGAGGAGGTTGGTCTAACACTCAATCATCTTGCAAACATGGTCAGAATGGCCAAAGAACTTCAGCGAGTGGCTGAAGAATGGGACTCCCAGATGCTTCGTTCATTGCACTTCATAAATACAATTGAGAGTGGCATGTCAGTTTATAAAAACCTTCTCACTCAGAAGAAAAAGCAGCATCAGCAACTCCCCATAACTATGTTCATCACTCGGACGAAGACATTAGTTATGCCTACGCCTTTAGCAGAAATAGAAGTTATGGCCCAGGGCGAAGATATTGCACCACCTGATGAAGCGCCTGATGAAGTGGTGCCTTCAAAGAGCTGTAATGCTCTTCTTGGCTGTGCAATACATTCATTTCATCGCCATCACCTTCATCACTGTCAGTACCGCACAGCTACATAATTCATGATCTTCATCATTCAAGTTGTAATATACTTCACTGGTGAGTACCCATACGGAACTTTATATGTTGTTAAAATTATGTAGGTTTAAGAGTGTAGAAAGTGTTTAAGAGCATATGAAGTGTTTATAGGAGTGTGGGAAAGGTTAATAAGAGAGTGGGAAAGGTTTATAGGAGTGTGGGAAGGGTTTATAAAGCCTTAAAATATATATAAATCATAAAATAAATATAACACCGCTACTTGGTGGATTTTACCTTTCGCAGGGGTCTCTGGAACATAACTCCCACAATAGGTGAGGGATCACTGTAATTGATGTTATTGATCTGATGCCTGTGGGAATCGGAAAGTGATATCCTATGTAGTGCTGGCATATTTTTATAAAGTGTCCTTATGGCCAAAACTAAGGATACTTTAGATGCCAGTTTCATTCACTTTGCTCATTCAACAATATTTGAGTACTACTTATGTCAGGCTTTATGGTAAGACCTGGGGATACAATGATAAATGCAAAAATATGGCCCCTGCCATCAGAATCTATAATGATCCATATTGCGACATCCAAAGACTAGAAGGAAATTCACCCAAATATTCACCAAATATTAACTGTTTATTTCCCCAAAATAGCAGTATTATGGAATGATTTTTTTCCACCTTGCCCAGTCTTCCAGCTGCCGCCTTGTCCCGCATCCTCGCTACCCCAGCTTTCCATCTCTGCCTCTCCTACCAGTCTGGATAAATGTTTCTTTAACTCCTCAGTTGTTGGACTTCCATACAGTTTGATTTTCTGGCAGTTCTGGTTGTTTTTTGTTTTAAAATATGTTGTTATCCTTCTTTTGGTTGTGCAAGGAAGTGAAGTGTTATCTACCTATGTCTCCATCTTCACCAGAAGCCCCCACAAGAATAAACTTAAAATGGATTAAATACTTAAATTTTAAACCCGAAACCATAAAAACCGTAGAAGAGCACACAGACAGCAAAATCTTGGACATATCTGGTAACAATATTTTATCAGATATGTCTCCCCAGGAAGGGGGAACAAAAGAAAAGATAAGCAAATGTAACTATATCGAACTAAAAAGGTGTTGCACTGCAAATGAAAACATGAACAAAATAAAAAGAAAACCCACAGAATGGGAGAACACATTTGCCAATACATCTGATAAGGGATTAAGATCCAAAATTTACAAAGAACTTATAAAATTGAACATGGAAAAAAAAAAAAACAATTAAAAAAATAGGCAAAGGACCTGAAGAGACACTTCTCCAAAGAGGACATACAGATGGCCAATAGACATATGAAAAGATGTTCAACATCACTAAGCATCAGAGAAATGCAAATTAAAACTACATTCACACCTATCAGAATGGCTATCTATCATCAATAAATCAACAAATAACAAATGCTGGCAAGAATGTGGAGACAGGGGAACCCTTCTGCACTGTTGGAGAGAATGCATATTGGTGCAGCCACTGTGGAAAGCAGTATGGAGATACCTCAAAAAATTAAAAATAGGTCTGCCTTTTGACCCAGCTATCCCACTTCTGGGAATATATCTGAAGGAACACAAAACACTAATTCAAAAGTACATAAGCAACCCTATATTCATTGTAGTGTTATTTACAATCACCAAGATATAGAAGCAGCCTAAGTGTCCATCAGTAGATGAGTGGATAAAACAGCTATGGGACATTTATATATTGGAATACTACTCGGCCATAAAAAAGAAAAAAGTTTTACCCTTTGTGACACTGTGGATGGACCTAGAGAACATTATGCTAAGTGAAATAAGCCAATCAGAGACAGACAAATACCATATGATTTCACTCATGTAGAATCGAATGAACAAACTGAGCTAACAAATAAAATAGAGACAGACTCATAATTAGCTGGATGATAGCTAAAGGTGGGGAGGGTAGCAGGTGGAGGGACTGAGCAAAAAGGAAAAAGAACTCATAGACATGGACAACAGTGTGGTGATTGCTGTGGGGAGGGGGCACAAGGGGATAAATGGTAATGAAAAAATACAATAAAAAATTAAATAAAAAGAAAAGGAATTGCTGCTACTTTGAAAAGAAAATTTGTATGAACACAAAAAATGTAATAGGTTCCTCCCTTTTTTTTACTTTACAATGATTTCTCTTGCATATTCTTTCCATTGTCATTAAAAAAAGATATTCAATGATAAAACTATATAGCCTTGGCCATGTGGCTCAGTAGGTTGGAGTGTCGTCCCATAGCACCAAAATATTGTGGTTTTGATCCCTGGTCAGGGAACATTTGGGAGGCAACTGATTGATGTTTCTATCTTACATCAGTGTTCCTCTCTTTCTCTTTCTCTCTATACCCCTGTCTGTAAAAGCAATAAACATATTCTTGGGTGAAGGTTAAAAATAAATTAAAAATAATAAAACCATATATATAAACAAAAAACTACTCAAAAATTTTGTTGGTCCCACAAAGATGACAGACTAACAAAATAATAGCAAGTCCTGACTGGCGTGTCTCAGTTGTGTCATTCTATAGAGCAAAATGTTGCTGGTTCCATTCCTGGTTAGCATATATGCCTGGGTTGCGGGTTCAGTCCCTAGGCAGGAGTGTGTGAGAGGCAACCAACCAATGTTACTCTCTCACATCGATATTTCTCTTCCTCTCCTTCTACCTTCCTTCCCATCTCTAAAAAACAAATAAATAAAATCTAATAGCTAGAAGAGTATAGTTTTATTAAAAATTAGCTAATAAATTATCTTTGTTATAATTGTTACTCAGTGAATAGCAATCCCCAAATAATTAACATTTTATTTTACTAGTGCACTGGTGAATGAGCCTTCTAGGAGATAGAGATGAGGAAGTTAAATGAGGTTCAGGAGTTTGAAAAGCCTTTTTTAATTTGACACAAGTTTCAGCTATGTGCATTCTTGCAACCCAAGCAACATCTTCGACACCTGAGGAGCAGACCAAAGGGATCCCAAGATTAATCCAGAAGTCATAGCAGGCAGCCTCAGTTTATAACCTCATCATTCTTTTAGCTCATCATTCTTTATATGTGGCATTTGCAGTTAACTATTGGGTATCTGGTATAAACCTTGCTAAATAACTTGGAATAGTAGCTCACAACAATCCTGTGACTAGCCCCACTATACAGATGAGGAAACTGAGGCTCAAAGAGGTTAAGTAATGTACTGTATACATTTCTAATTTTTTTAACCTTACAGTTGGTTGATGCATCTTTAAGTCTCTTTAAATCTCTATAACCCCCAATCTTATTTAATTTTTTTCTTTTCTCTCAATTTATCTGTTTGTACTGTAGAATTTCTCACAGTCTGGATTTGTTGATGGCCTCCCCAGAGTACAGGTTCATATGTGCTTCTGACCTCTGCTTTTGTAAATTTGTAACTAGTTCTAGAGGCTTGATCAGATTCAGATGAGAATTTTTTTGGTAGTGTGTGTTTCCATCAGGGGGCACATAATACCTAAATCGTCACTTCTTTGTGTGATGTTTAGGTATCAGCTGATGCTCAGTGCCTACATCCAGTGATTCATTAGAGGCTGCAAAATTGTGATATTTTAGTTCAATCATTCCTTCTTCATTTATTAGTACACTTACTTCCAGAAACTTTCCCTTATATACTCTTTGGTTAACTACAGCACAGTTTGGGTAGGAAAGTCAGGATAAATAACAGTTTTAAAATGAAAAGTTGATTCAGTTCCATGTAAAAATTCATGAAGAGAAGTGAAAATTTAAATATGGAGATGAGAACAAGTAGAATTTGGAAATACTAGGGCTAGCGGCCAATATCAACAATGCCACATTAACTGTTGTTGCCCAATTTGTCTTTTTTTTTTCATCTACCGTGTTCTATCTGAAAATAGATTGACATTCAAAGAATTGCTAAAATCTATATAAGCTCTGAAAAGAAAAAAACTCAACTGAGGACTTTAATGTGATTGGTCCTTTTAAAGGGGATAGGTCAGAACTCAGGAGGAGAGTGGGTCATGAAGAACTGAGTAAAATATTACATGGTTCTGGGGGGAGGTGGTGGAGGAGATAGAAGAGGGTATAGGGGTATAAATGGTAATGGAAAAATACAATAAAATAAAAAATATATTACATGGTTCTCTCATTAAACTAGTTGGATAGAAAAGTACATATGACAGTCTTGATATAGTCTTTCACCATTCTCTAACTAGTTCTTAAAGATAACTTATAATTAATTTGGTTATACTAATTCTTCAGTTGACACTGGAATGTTACTTAAAATGTTAATTCCAATGGCCTTTATAGCTTCTGTCACATAGTACACATTCAATTTACAGTTAGGACAAAACTACCTTTTTTAAAAATCCTGTGCCTCCTAAGGTTTCTCTGACATTCTAGTGAGACTCTAATTAGATTCAAAAGTCTTCGAAAAGTACATTAACATAATTAACAGGGAAATGTAGTCCCTGAACAAATGCTAATGTAATGATATAATTTATATAAACATTATCATGAAAAAAAATGTGTTCATTACTCTTGCAAGCCCTGTAGCGTGCCAGCACTGAAGGATTTATAAAAAAAAAAATTTAGGAGACATAGTTCCAGCAATTTTCTATTAAGCATGATGGCTGCATTAGGAGTTTGTGTTTCATAGATTCTAGCATGATCTCTGCATTCCTGACAGGGGAGCTGAACATGCTACTAGCAGTGAAGAAGCCTCACCACGGGGCCTGTTGAATTCTAATAAAATAGTTGCAATTCAGGGAACTAGTTCACGTATAGAAAACATGTTAGAGCATGAGATAAGGTTAGCTAGCAAGTATGCAGCCAAGTAACATCTCTTATTACCAATGAAAGAAGGATAATTTAGCTCCTTTGCATTTTTTTCTATTGTTTGTCCTTAAAAAAATACATACTTCAATCTATATGGGCTTATGCTGATCATCCTCCATGTATTGAAACTGAATGAATTGGAACTCACCTGCCCTTTTACATTAAGATCTACAGCAGCATTAAAAGATACGCCAATACCTAGAATCCTTGGTGCAACAATTTGATGTATCATTTCTAGTGAACTGAAGTCACTAAATTCTTGAACACAGTAGTCGTTAAGGACCCCACATTTGGTAGATGACCTCTTTTACCATTCAACTATGGCCTCATCCTGTTCCCCCCAACCCTCACCCCACCTCCAGACTCTCTAGCAAGTGCTGCATAGCTTTGGATTTTGCTAAATGAATTTCTGCTGCTGACTCTACATAATTTTATCCTCCAGACTAAGCTGTATCCAGTAGCCAGACTATCTCTTGACACTTTAGCACACTATGTCAGTAGTCCTTGGAGCACATGAATAAATGCAAAAGCCTGACCACTTTTTGAATTCCTTAAACAAATAGCTTAAAACAAATTTGATGTCCTTTGGAACTGGGTGAGGGACAGGTCAATAACCTTTACTCCACTTCAGGAAAAAGAAAAATCAAATAGAAAAAAACAAACAACCCCCTAAACCATGTTTTAATAAGACTAGTTAAGATCCTTATTCTCCCAGGAGAGAGGATGCAAACCAAAATTTAAATTACGAAATAATAGAGACCAAGAGAGAAGTACATAATTTCAGAGGCTTTTAAAGGTTCTCTAATAAAGTCTTCATGAAAAATAAGGTAATAACAGCATTTAATTCTTAACTCCTTTTTTTTAAGTGAGAAGGGCTGAAGAAATAAAATGTTAGCATTGAAACAAAGCAGAAACTCCCACTACAGCCAAGTTGTGGTGATGGGGTGGTTTTCTTAGATACATATCCTTGTTAGGGTCATTGACGGATGTTCATCTGCACTCTATTTGTCCAGTAGTATTATGTGGAACTCATTGGTACTGAGTGTCTATCAAAAGCCAAATTGAGAGAGGAATTTTTAATGCAAATTTGTCATTTTTGTAGTCTTATGTGAATAGTCTACATTCACCCCTGCATTAAGCCAGATTTTTAGAAAGGACATGAGGACATGGACTAAATCAAGTTGGCCTCCATTAAATTGTTGGATTCATAAGAACTTTGCACAATACCATCATTTGATATTAAGAAATATCCTAATAAGCAGCTCTATGAAATACTGGTATGTTAATGTAACTAAACTTTAAAAAACTATTTGTCCTACTAGAAGGAGCCTTAGATAGACATACTTAAAATTTATTTTTAAATGGCTTTAGTATGTGTGGCTGTACTAGAATAATTTCACTTGCTCTGGTTGCTAGAATAATCATCAAAATGAGTTCTAAAGAGTTAATCAAGTAGGAAATACCTTCAGGAAGACCAAACCTTCCATTATTCGTCTGCCCATTCAACAGGTTTTTCTGAGCACGTTTTATGTGTTTGCCACCAGCATGTCTTCTTCAGCAGAGTCTTTTCAATTTTTTTTTTCCATTTTTAATTGGGTTGGTTGCTTTTTTATTACTGAGTTTTGAGAGTTCTTCATATATTCTGGTTATAAATTCTTTATTAGATATTTATGGTGCAAATATTTTCTTTTAGTTTATGGCTTGTTTTTTCTTTTCCTTAACCAAACCTTTCAAGGACTCTTTAATTTTGATGAAATTCAAACTTAAATTTTTTTTAATGAAATATGCTTTTGTTTTTAATTTTATTTATTTTAAAATAAATTTTACTGATTATGCTATTAAAGTTGCACAAATTTTTGTAATTTTTTATTTTTATTTTTATTTATTTATATTCTTTTATTGTTGTTCAAGTACAGTTATCTCCATTTTCACCCTACCTCCAACCTCTGCCCCACATACCCCCACCTCCTACCATCAAACCTCCCCCTTTGGCTTTGTCCATGTGTCCTTTATACATGTTCCTTGATGGACCTTTCTCTATTTTCCCCCATTATCCCTCTCCCCTAGCCCCTCTGGTTACTATCAGTTTGTTCTTTAATTCAATGTTTCTGGTTATATTTTGCTTGTTTGTTTGGTTTTTGATTAGGTTCCATTTATATGTGAGATTGTACAATATTTGTCTTTCAACACCTGGCTTATTTCACTTAGCATAATGTTCTACAGTTCCATCCATGCTGTTGCGATGGGTAGGAGCTTTCTTTCTTTCTTTCTACTGCGTAGAATTCCGTTGTGTAAATGTACCATAGTTTTTTGATCCACTCATTTACTGATGGGCACTTAGGTTGCTTCTAGCACTTGGCTATTGTAAATTGTGCTGCTATGAACATTGGGGTGCATAGGTTCTTTTGAATTGGTGTTTTAGGATTCTTAGGGTCTAATACCAGCAGTGGTATTGCTGGGTCAAAAGGCAGTTCCATTTTTAGTTTTGTGAGGATATTCCATAATGTTTTCCACAGTGGCTTGACCAGTCTGCACTCCCACCAACAGTGCACTAGTGTTTCCTGTTCTCCACAACCTCTCCAGCACTTGTTTGTTGATTTGTTTATGATGGCCATTCTTACCAGTGTGAAGTGGTATCTCATTGTGGTTTGAATTTGCATCTGTCTGATGGCTAGTGATGTTGAGCATCCTTTCATATGTCTCTGGGCCCTCTATATGTCCCGCCTTTGAGATTTGTTGTACGTAAGAAATATTTGTCTTCCTGAGGTTACAGAGATCTCTCCCATATATTTTTCTAGAAATTTTGTAGTGTTATGTTTCATATTAGGTCTATGTGGTTCATTTTCAGTTAGTTTTTGTATTGAGTGCAAGGGAAGAATAAAGGTATGTATGTATGTTTGTATGTATGTATGTATGTATGTATGTATGTATTTACTTTTGAATGTGAAATTGTTCCAGCACCATTTGTTGAAAAGATTATCTTCTTACCTTTGTGTTGACTTTGTACCTTTGTTAAAAATCAACTTACCATCTATGTGTGGATCTATTTCTGAACTTTCTATCCTGTTCCATTGATCTATGTGTTTATCTTTTCACCAATAGCAGACTGTCTAGATTATTGTTTCTTTAGGATAAGTTTGAAATCAAATTTTTAAGTTTTCTACTTTCTTTTTCAAAATTGTTTTGTCTATTCCAGCTCCATTGCTTTCCATATAAATTTTAGAATCAGCTTGTCAATGTTCCTCAAAAATTTTTACATAAAGTTTGATTGGGATTGTGTTGAATCCATAGATCAATTTTGGAAGAATTGACATTTTAATAATATTTTTTTGCAGAGGTCCAGCCTCATTGGTCTTCGGGTCCCTGAGGGAGGAAATGATAGAGGCAAAATGAGATGACTCCAGACACTCTCTGAGGGGTGCAGGAGGATGGACAGGCCTCAGGGACCTGGCCAGGCCAGCCATGGCCTCTGGGGCCAGACTGATACCCACAAAGAAGTTTTCTTTATTTTTATAAGGAAGGATTTTCCATCAGTGTGAGAAAAAGATGCAAGTTACAAATCAAGGCAGAAAAAAGCTGACATGTGAGCAATTTAGAAAAAATACAGAACATTTCAGATTTCACTTATGAGAACAACGATTGCTTTCACGTTGAATAGTCTAAATTAGACAGTTTCTTAGTCAAGGACATTCACTTATCTTGAGGGGGGGTGTGGCTCTAAATAAACCTTAAGCTTACAAGTTGTAATTGTTCAGGAGGCGTTGCTAGGGGCAACGACCTTCTTCAGCATTTGGCTGTTGTCCTGCTAAAACTTATTCTTTTTAAACCCTTTCATGGGTAGTATCAGTTAGGGGGTTGGCAGTCAATAAGTCATTCGAGAAACATCATAAGAAATTGTGCCAATTTTCAGTAGCAAAGTGCCAATATCTAAGAATCCTACTACCAATTATTCAACAAAAGCAAGCATGTAAAGGGAGACACTTGTAGGAGGACTGCCAATGGTCACTTCTGCTGTGCAGATGCGTCCTATCCATCCTGACCTTGCCAGAAATGGGTACAGGCGGCTCCCAACATTTTTTAAACTAAAGAACTAGTATTTATGTCCACTTATTAAGATATTTGACTTCTTTCATCACTGTTTTGTAGTTGTACGCATATCTTGCAGATATCTTGTTAGATTTATACCTAGGTATTAAAAGCTTTTGGTGCTATTGTAAATGATGTTTAAATTTTTCCATTTGTGATTGTTAGTTGCTAGTATATATAATTACCATTGATTTTTGTATGTTGACATTCTAGTTTGTGGCCTTCTAAGCTTATTAATTCTAGAAGCTTTTTCATAGATTCTTCAAGATTTTCAACATATAGGATTATGACAGTGTACCTTTTCTATTCTTTTTCGTTTTTTTTAATCTGAGGATAGAAAAACTTCTGTGCTCTGTACAAATGGTAGAAAGGAGAATGAACATCAAATTATTAACATTGTTCGCTGATATTTAAAAGTGTGATATCTGAAAAATCCAATTAGAGGCTTTTAATGTCTTTCATAACAAGCAAGAGGCATGCTACAACAGAACTGAGAAAATGTTGTTTGTATTTACCCATTCCTCCCCACCTCCCCCTGGCAACCAGCTTGCTTTTTTGTTTATTCATTTGTTTTGCTTTTTAGAGTTCATATATAAGTAAAATCATATGATATTTGTCTGTCTCTGATGACTTATTTCACTTATTATAATACCTTCTAGGTCTATCCGTATTGTCTTAAATGGCAAGATTTCATTCCTTTTTATGACTGAGTGAATATATATATATGCATATACCACTTCTTTATCCATTTGTCTATTGATGGACACTTATGTTTCTTCCATATCTTGGCTATTGTAAACAATGCTTCAATGAAAATAGGGGTGCATATATCTTTTTGAATTAGTGTTTTTGGATTTTGGGGGGTAAATACCCAGAAGTGGAATTGCTGGGTCATACAGCAGTTTTATTTGCAATTTTTTTGAGGAAACTCCATACTATTTTTCATAGTGGCTGTACAAGTTTATAATCCCAATAGTGCTTTTCTTCACATCTTTGTCAAGTTTTGTTTTTTGTTGATTTTTTGATGATAGTCATTCTGACAGATGTGAGGCAGTTCATTGTAGTTTTGATTTGTTTTTCCCTCATGATCAGTGATGTTGGCATCTTTCCATACATCTACTGACCATCTGTATGTCCTCTTTGGAGAAATGTCTATTCAAGTCCAATGCCTATTTTTTAATCGGATTGTTTGAGGGTTCTTTTTGTGTGTGTTTGTGTTGATTCGTATGAGTGCCCTATATATTTTTGATATTTACCCCTTATTGTATGTATTATTGGTGAATATCTTCTCTCATTCAATAGGTTATCTTTTAGTTTTATTGATGGTTTCATTTGCTCTGCAAAAACTCTTTGGTTTGATGTAGCCCTATTTGTTATTTTTCTTTTGTTGCCCTTTCCCAAGGAGACATATCCAAAAACATATTGCCAAGACCAATGTCCAAGAGTTTACTGCATATGTTTTGTTCTGGCAGTTTTATCTTTTTAGGTCTTACATTTAAGTTTTAAATTTACTTTGAGGTGTTTTGTTTTTTTGTATGTGCTATAAGAAAGTGGTCCTATTTTCCTTTCTTTTCTTTTTTTGCATGTGTCTATCCAGTTTTCCCAACCCACTTATTGAAAAGACTTCACTTCATTGTATATTCTTGCCTCCTTTGTCATAAATAAATTGACCTTATAAGCAAGGATTTATTTCTGGGCTCTCTATTCTATTCCATTGATCTGTCTGTTTCTATGCCAGTACCAAACTGTTTTGATTACTATAACTTTGTGGTGTGCTTTGAAATCAAGAAGTGTGATACCTCCCACTTTGTTCTTTTTCAGGGTTTTTTGGGGTATACTAGGTCTTTTGTGGTTCCATATAAATTTTAGGACTAATTGTTATAGTTCTGAGAAGAATGTCATTAATATTTATATAGAGGTTGATATATATTTTTTCTTGTTCATTATACTGACCAGGACCTCCAATATTATGTTGAATAGGAGTATGAGAACAGACATTCATTTCTGGTTCCTGATATCAGGGGTAAAGCTTTCATTCTTCTACTATTAAATATGCTGATAGTTGTAGGATGTGTTTTTTGTTTGTTTGTTTATGTTTTTGTAGGTGTCCCTTATCAGATTGAGGAAATTATCTTTTTTCCTAGTTTGCTGAGAGCTTTTTTTTTTTTATAAGTGGATGTTGAATTTGGTCAAATGCTTTTGCCATTTTATTGAGATAATAATATTTTTTTTCTTCTTTAGTCCGTTGATATGGTAAACTTCATTGACTAATTTTGAATATGGAATTAACTTTTAATTTCCTGGATAACTCACTTGGTCATGATGTATCATCATGCTTATATATTGCTGAATTCCATTTAATAACATTTTGCTGAGAATTTTTTTAACACCTGTGTTCTTGAGAGTTGTTATTCTGTTGTTTCCTTACAATGTCTTTGTCTGACTTTGGATAAAGCTACCCTCAATAAATGAGTTGGGAGTCCTCCCTTTTCTTCTGTTTTCAAGATGGATTTGTGTAGAACTGGTACTATTTCTTCTTTAAAAATTTTTTTGGAGGAGGGAGCTGGGTAGAGATGGAAGAGGGTGGGTATAAGGTGGGTAAATGGCAATGGAAAAATACAATAAAAATGAATAAAATAAAAAAATAAAATAATTTTATTGTATATACCATTGAAATAATTTGAGCTAGAAGTTTTATTAGAAAAAATTTAAAATATGAATTCAATTTATTTGTTAAAGATTTTATTTATTTATTTTTAGAGAGAGTGGAAGGGAGAAAAAGAGGGAGAGAAACATCAGCATGTGGTTGCCTCGTATGCCCCCAACTAGTGTGCTGGCCTGCAATCCAGGCATGTGTCCTGACTGGGAATCGAACCAGCGGCCCTTTGATCCACAGTCTGGCACTCAATCCACTGAGCCACACCAGCCAGGGTGAATTCAATTTATGTAATAGACACAAGACCATTTAGATCATATATTTCTTCTTTGGTAAGCTTTGGTAATTTGTGCTTTTCAAAGAATTTGTTTATCACAGTTGTCAGATCTGTGGGCATAATATTATATATCATATTCCCTATTGTCCTTTAATGTCTGCAGGATCCATACTGATGTTCTTGTTCATTCCCAATATTGGTCATTTGAGTCTTCTCTTATATCCATGGTCAGTCTGGCTAGAGTTTTATCAATTTTATTGCTCTTTTTAAAGAATCAGCTTTCAGTTTTATTGTTTTCTCTATGGTTTACTTCTTTTGCTTCCATTGATTTCTGCTCTTTCTTTGTTATTTCCTTTCTTCTTTTGCTTTGGGTTAGTTTGCTTTTCTTTTTTCCAGTTTCTTGATGTATAAATTTAGATTATTGATGTAAGATTTTCTTCTTTAGTGATGTAAGCATATACTAATATAAGTTTACCTCTAAGTATCAGTTTGGCTATATCTTACACATGATGATATGTTGTAATTTCATTTTTATTTCATTAAAAATATTTTAAATTTCCTGGTGATTTCCTCTTTTACCTATGTATAATTTGGTAATTTTTCATTTCCAAAGATTTGGGAGTTTTCCAGATACCTCTTTGTTATGGACTTATAGTTTAATTTTGTTATTCTTAAAAAACGTATTTCATGTGGTTTTAATTCTTTAAATTTCTAAAAGCATTTCAGTATATGAATCTATTCAGTTAGCTCAGAATATGGCCTATCTTGGTGAGTGTTCCATGTGTGCTTGAAAAGAACGTGTTCTGCTATTGTTGGGTGGAATGTTGGCTTCACCCAATGTCAGCTGAGTCAAATTGGCTCATAGTATCAGGTCTTGTGTATACTTAGGTTGCCCCAATCTTTAATCACAGTCTACATTCAAATAATATTATACTGCTTCTCATATATAGTATAAGAATATTGTGATAGTATAGTTGTAGTCCCAATTCCCCACTTCTATCTTTTGTGCTATTGTTGGTACACATTTTTCTTTTAAATATACCATAATTCTACAATTCTACAATTTATTGCTATTATTTTTTGCTTTACATAATCAATTATCTTTTAGAGTAATTAAAAACAAAATATCTTTTATGTTTTGCTTTCAGTTTAACCATTTCTGGACATCTTCATTTCTTTGTATAGATCCAGCTTTCTGCCAAGCATCACATTCCTTTGCTTATAGAATTTACTTGACCTTCTTTTGTGTGTGTGGTATAGGTCTTCTGATAATGAACTCTCTTAGTTTTGCTGTTTTTTTTGTCTCATATATACATGAGATTTTAAATATTTTACCTGAGGTAGAAAAATGACTAAAGATGTTGTTGTCTTATGTTCCTTTTTTCCCCATAAATATGTTAAGAGATGAAATCTATTTTCCCTCCCCTTAAACCTGGGCTGATCTTGTGACTTGATGTGACCAATAAATATGGCCAAAGTAATCATAATCATATGCCAGTTCTGAGTCTTGCCTATAAGAGGACTGGCAGGTTCTGCATTTACTTGAGGAAACTAGACACCTGGATGTACAGCAGCTCAAGCATAATGCTGAGATATGAGATACCACGTTAAGAGAAAAAAGCCACATGGAGGAACACCAAGCATGTAAGTGAAGCCTTCTTGGACCTTCCATCCCAGCCCAGCTATCTGCTAAATTCAGGTGACTGAGTGACCTCTGCTGATTCTGTTACAGAAACAAACTTCCCTCCCCTGGGGTCTTTTTTTTATGATGGTTTCTTTGCCCACCACCATTGTATTAGGAACTGTGGCTCTCACTGCCAGAGTTTGATAAAAAGGAAAGGAACTATTTATTCAAAAGTTATACAATTTTAGAGTACTGGCAGAATGTTGCCATTACATCTCAAAGTCCCTTTAAAACACCCGCAAACACACAACCCTCCCTCCCCTTGCCAAGGCAGGCCAGGCAGGGGTACCACATGTCAGGAAAAGAAATAGAAGTCCATAGCTCAGCTAGACTCCCATTCTTTAAAAGATTTTATTTATTTATTTTCAGAGAAAGGAGAAGGGAGGGAGAAAGAGCAATGTATGGTTGCCTCTCACATGACCCTCAATGGGGACCTGGCCCGCAACCCAGGCATGTGCCCCAACTGGGAATCAAACCGGGATCCTCTGGTTCCCAGCCTGTGCTCACTCCACTGAGCTATACCAGCCGGGCTTAGACTCCCATTCTTAATCCAAAACCACAACCTCATGGTGAGCCGGGGAATCCTTCTGTATCCTTTCAAACTATTAAGAGAGAGAGGGCTCATCATGGCTGCTACATCCTGCTTTCCTGCTTCCTAAGCCACGTGGTCAAAAGAGTCCCCTCTCTGCTCCCAAAACTATATGGTTAAGCCCCAGCGGACTGCTTGTGCCTGGATTTAATTATGCCTGTGCGTCTTCCTCCATAACCCCATTTTCGATTCCTCCCATAATCAGCTACACTTGTCTCCAGTAGACTGGTTTCTTCTGCCTTTCTCAGCTGCCATTGTTAGTCCAGGCAAGTGTGGTCCCCTGTCACAGAAGCCACCTCAATGCCATTCTCACAGGTGCAGGAAGCCCCTCTGGCTATATCACATCACAGGTTAGAGTTGCGCCCCTCCCCCTGGTTCCCAGCAGGCACAGCTTTTAATATTATTAAAACACTGGCCAACTTACTCTGTTACAATTCCACAAAGAGCAAAGGAGCCTTATTCCTGCCGAAGTTCTCAACCCCATCACACAGTGATAATAAAAGTGAAACAGATGTTTAATACATTAAAGAAAATGGTATTGCATTCTCAGCAGATGATATCCCACCTTGTAGCTTGTCCTCAGAATCACTCCCATTGCACCGATATGCCACTGAATAAGAGTGAAAAACCTTAAAATTACATAGGATTAGTTCTTGTACTTTCTAATGATTTAGGATTATTAGTTTTTCACTAGCTGATTGTGTGGACTAGTAATAATAATTTTTCTCTGTATAGTTATCTAACAGATTTTTATTAAGTATAGCTCACACCTCCTCTTCAGTTACACTCACCAAGACTTCAGATATTCAGGATCTACTAATATTTTATTCCATTTTAAAAAGTCTTGCATATGTTCTTCATTGAAATTTTAAAATGTAGTGTGGCAGAAAAGAGGAAAGATGGTTTTATCATGTGTTAAAACTGAGTCACCACTCTTTGGCACAGTCACTGGCTGCTCACACACACAGAGGTGCCAGGGCACAGGTCTGGGCTGGGTGAGACAAGACTGTCATGAGACGGACAAGACTGACTGCGATAATGTGTTAGTGTGACTATCTAGTGATTTTCAATGTTTTTACTGACTTTTTCTAGCTTCCTTTCAAGGAAGATTTCAAGAGAAAGCTATTCATTATCAACCTGAAGAAATATGTAAGTATACAGCCCTCACTCACTAGCATCCATTCTATAAAAGGACAGAAATGTCTTTTTCAAACTAGTAACTTAGAGTAACTGGGAGACAGGATAATGAAGAGGAAGTTGACTTCCTAAAATGCACACAAAAGTAAAATATTTGCTATCAGAAAGTCTTTATTTAGGATATGAAAAATCCAGTCTTTGTATTTCAAATGGAATAAATAATGTTTTTTGTTTTGTTTTGTTTTTTGCTACTGACCAATATTTATTACTATTCATGCCTACTTATTCCCCTACTTTCTGTGAGTGCTGGCTTCAGATAGCCAAGTGTGTTTCTGGACTCAGTCTAGGCTAGAGAGCCTTGCTGCCCTGCTCAAAGTAACACCCCTCCTTTGTCCATATCCAGCGATAAGTCAAGCGAGGATAGAAAGGCCCAGTTCCCTCGATTTAATTCAGAACCACTCTGAAGGGCCATCCTACCCGCAGAGTACCCAAGAGGATCAAATGAGTCCTTCTCCCACTGCCTAGCCCTGCTTCCTTCCCATCCTCACAGATATTGATTCCCAGAGCACTCCCCAGGGCATTTTCTCCATCTCGGAGACTGCTTCCCAGGGAGAAAATGGCCTATGCTTATAGTCAGATAGATAAATATTTATGGAAAACTCCAAAGTTTCAAACGAATGGAACTACCACGTACCCATTACCCAGGTTGAATAATTATCAACAAACACCCAGGTTTTGGTTCATCTACACCCTTACTTGCTTCCCCCAATCCCACCCTAGCTTGTTTTGAAGCAAATCCCAAGTACTGTAAATTTTAATCTGTAATGTATTAGGATGTATCTCTAAAATGTAAGAACTCTTCTTTTAAAAATCATAACTGCAATACTATTATCACATCTTTAAAATTAATAGTAATTTCTTAATACTATACTTAAAGTCAGTGTTCAGCCCTGGCTGGTGTAGCTCAGTGAATTGAGCGCGGGCTGGGAACTAAAGGGTCCTGGTTCGGTTCCCAGTCAGGGCACATGCCTACATTGCAGGCCAGGTCCCTGTGAGGGCCATGTGAGAGGCAAGCATACATTGCTGTTTCTCTCCCTCTCTGTCTCCCTCCCTTCCCCTCTCTCTAAAAATAAATAAAATCTTTAAAAATGTTAAAAAAAAAAGTTAGTGTTCAGTTAGTTTCAGTTAGGATCTATATAAGATCCTTATACATTGTAACTGATTGATATATCTTTTCATTCTCTTTTGGTCTATAGATTCTCTTTTTCTCATCAGTTTTTAAATAGTGTACTTTTGAACTTCTGTGATTACAGTGCTGGGAGTCACAGGAGCTTGTGGGAATGCATGTGATACTAACAATAGCTGCTTTTTGAGGCCTTTTAATGAACTAGGCACTGTGGCAAGTGCTTTGCATATATTATTTCATTTAATCTTCACAATAGCTCAACAAATTAGGGATTATCAGCCCCATTTTATACACATAAAGCTGAAGGTTAGGGACATGAAGTATTTGCCTGGAATACATAGTTAACAAGCTGGGATTCACACCATTCTGATTGCAAAGTTCATGTTCTTAATATCTAGGTTATACCATCCAGGTAAATGCACTAGGAGAAATTAATGCCATCCTGAGTGTGGGCTTAATTTTTACCAGTACTTTTATGGATCTTTGGGATAGTTCTTAGATTAACAAAGGAAACTGAATGCCATCATAAAATGTCCATGTTGTCCATCTAAATCAGGGGAATCAAACTCATTTTCACCGGGGGCCACATCAGCCTCTCAGTTGTCTTCAAAGGGCCAAATGTAATTTCACCTCCTTAACAGTTTCAGAGTAGTTACATTTATACAGCCCTAAAATTATTTCAGCCCTTCGAAGGCAACCATGAGGCTGATGTGGCCCTCGGTGAAAATGAGTTTGACACCCCTGATCTGAATCAACAGACATGTATTAAGCGTATTCTGTGTACACAGAACTGGGTGGGAGCTGGGTAAACTCAGCAGAAAAATTATATTTGGTCACTGCTTCCAAATGCTCACAATTCAGAGGTTAGGGTGAAGGGAGACAGACAGATACACAAGCAGACGCAGTGGAAAGAGGACTGTGGTGAGTGCTGTCATGGAGCTACCAATAAAAAGTGAGGCAGAACAGAGAGATAAAAAAGAATTCTCCTTTGGGGGGATTAGAAAAAGCTTTTCAAGTACATGGGAATTGCAAGGCCCTTAAATAATAAATAAAATGTTAGCAAAGTTTAGGTGGATGGGGAATGAAGGTGGTGATTATTAAAATGTAATATCACACTTTAATGAGCTTTATTGAGGGCTTCTGGTTTCCCCTGTTGATTTTGTGGAAATGCACAAAGTAGTCTCTGCTGCTTTCTCCATAACTCGGCAGCTTGCACCATAAGTAAAGGGGAGCTAATACCTCACCCACCTGCACCGCCTTTCTAGCAGGATACAGGTTGGGGTGGCATATTGACCATCCCTAACTGCCAATTACTCTTTGCCTGTCCCTTTTTAAAAGCCTGGGATTGTCTTTGGATTACTAGTGACACCTGTTGCCAGCCTGCTTCTGACCTAAAGCTTCCTTCAGCTTTGTTGAGGTCAGGCAACTTGCCAGCTGCACCTTGGCAGGAGGGCCTTGGTTCCCGAGATAACTAGTTTTGTGCCTCTCTGATTACAACCTGATTACAGCCGTGGATTGTTCTTGGTGAGCAGTGAGGGCTATCACTGCAGGAGGCGGTCAAACCCTACGTGCTTAGCAGGAGATCCATCTGAGATTTCTTTTAGGTCTGTTCCATTAAGAAAAGAAGCTCTTCTTTCCAGTACTTAATAGGACTACTCCATTTTACAGCTTTTTAGAAACATCTGTTTCTCTGGTTTTATGAGGTTAAGCAAAAAGGGAATTCTGAGTGGCATTTTTTTCACTTTTATTTTGTCACTCATCAACAGCAAAAGCTTAACCTCTGGCTGCTGGATCCTTTTTCCCAAGACCAGGTGTTCCCATCTCCTTATACATACAGTAGTCATTGTGTTCTCAGAAAAGAGGAATAGGCTTTAACAGTAATCAAGGCAAAACCTAAGAACTGAAGTAACACTACTATCCACTTCTCCTCTCCAAACCATATATATAGCAACGAACGTAAAAGCCAAAAGCACAATATTCTAATTATTCATGCTAGCAGTTCTTACAACTAAGGAAGAAAGTTGGGTTAATACAGCCTACAGACCCTTACTTGGAAGATACTATGATAACTTCAAAATCAACATTTCTATTACTGGCATATTATTTACAATGACTTTTATTATCATTGTATCTTTAGTACGTGGTAGTTTCTAGGGCTACCCATCAAATATTTCTGGTTTGCTTCCAGATGCACCATAGCACTGTTATTTCCAGACTCTACGAGTTACATGTGGCCAAGTTTCAGTTAAGAAAATGTGAGTGGCAGTAACGGACGCCGCGTCCAGACAAGCTTGGAGATCCAGTGCGTGATGTTCCACGCTTTTCTCTCCCTCTGCGAGGCGACAGGTGCCTGGTGACTTTCGGGGTGGTGGCTCCTCATGGACCTCATTCCTCTAATGAACACAGCACTGGACAGAGCCCTGGGCCAACTATATGGTGGACATGACGCATGAGCTAGAAATAAACCTGTGCTGTTTAAGTTACTGACACTGAGGTTGTTACCTCAGTGTTATCTTGACAAGCATGACTTATACACAGGGTTTCTTAAAAGCGTCTTTAGATTAAACAAATGAGCCTCCAGATACCCTTTCACACCTGACATAAACGTTTATACTTCTGTCGCGAGTTTACGTTTCACGATACAGGAAGTCTCTGGTCATCTGACCCGGGCCTCAGAACTGCAAGCGCGGGGCCACCTACACGACCACGCGCCCTTTGGGTGGCGCGACACCAAGGAATAGTCAACGCAGGGGACTGCGCCATTCACTCAGCTGTATTAATGCGGAGTCAGCCCCAATCCATACTAATCTAATAACAACAGTAATCACTCACAAACAATCAGCGGTAACATCGCACAAGGGAATCGGAGGATAACAAACCCGAGTCCGAAGAGTCGAGATCAGATCCGGTCCGGGAGGCGGCAGGGCGTGGCTGTCAGCCTCTAGCGACAAAGCGACAGCCGAGTCAGAGGGACAGAAGCGCAGCGGACCCTTCTCTCCCGAGGCGGACCGGGGAGGTCCTCTCAAAGTGACTCACTCAGGAGATGCGTAGTCCATCGTCTGAAGTCCTCTGCTTTTATGCTTCTTGCGGTTGATGTAGATTTTTGCACAATTTCTCGTATACATATTTTTCTTCACTTGGGTAAGCACAGGTTGTTTTCCCTCAGTCCTTACAGGCACAAGTATACATCGGCGCTGACAGGCACACGTTGTTTTGCGTCTCTCCCTGGGAAGGTGGCGTCCTCCTCAGACGCGCACGTGCTCTCCGCCAGGCTGAGGCGCCGTACCCTCCCCCTGAGTCCTTGCTCTGCTGCGCATGCTCTAAACATGGCTCCAGGTCCCACTTTCCACGGCCTCAGAGAAGTTTCAGCTTGATGGGTGTGGTAAAATACCCTCTACAAATTTGAGGGACTAATGAGAATTTTGCCAAATTTTCTTAAAAGGTTCGTTTTCCAATCTCCTGGTAACTGACATAATATATAATATATTATTCTTAATATAAGTAACACATCACCCTATAGCAAGTTTGTTTTTTCCTTGAGAACATTAACTAAAAGTTTTACAAAATGACAAGGCAACATGAAGGAAATGCCCTTGCATTTAAGATTTAATAATAAAAATTTCACATTATAAAAAGTTTGGTTCTAAGACCTCCTATGCCCATGTTATACAAGACTAGTCCTTTTTAGATATATTTGCTATGAGAATCTGACACTCAAGACTGAATAAGCAAATCTATTACTTAACTGAACATTCACAAAACTTCACTAGGCCAAATTTATATTTTAGCTCCCTCTGCTGGAGAAATGTGCACCTCTATAAATATAGGTTATTCCTGCTAATGTGATTTTTTGACTAGTGCTTTTCAAATATGCACTGAAGAATGTCTTATTTATAATCTGTACTAAAAGAAGTTTGTCCTTTAAGCAAATGTCCTTCTGAAAAACTATGAGGGGTGACCCAAAAAATGAAATTATCTTCTGGAGGTTGAGCCTTTTCTGGTACAGGCTTCCCACACTAGGTGAGTGTTCTAGGAGCCCATCTGTATCAGTGCACCAGCTGACATTGTTGTGAGAGGCTGCATTCGGCTTCAGTGAATTTTTTTTTTTAAAGATTTTGTTTATTTTTAGAGAGAGGGGAAGGGAGGGAGAAAGAGCAATGTATGGTTGCCTGTCACATGGCCCCCACTGGGAACCTGGCCCGCAACCCAGGCATGTGCCCCGACTGGGAATCGAACCGGGACCTTTTGGTTCCCAGCCCGCGCTCAATCCACTGAGCTACACCAGCCGGGCCCAGTGAATTTTTTTTGAAGACTCATTTAATGCATTTGCCTATTTCATGATGTGTGATTCAGAAGCACACCTGCCCATACCACACTTGAGTGTTCGGCAGTTTTTGACCAAAAAGAGCATGACCCCCATGCCCCACCCTCCCTATTCACCTTATCTCGCCCTGGGTGACCTTTTTTTGTTTGTTTCCACAGGTGAAAAAAGTCCTCAAAGGGAAATGTTTTGCCGATGATGAAGAGGTGAAACAACAGCAACAAAAAAGGCAGAAGCACTAAAAGGCATCAAAATCAACAAGTTCAAAAACTTTTTAGCAGTGGAGAAACATCTCTATAGGTGTATTGCATCAAATAGAGAGTACTTTGAAGATGACTGAAGTTTAAATATGTAAGAATTAATGCACAATTTTTTTATAAATAAAGTCCATTTTTGGGGGTCCCACCTCGTATTTGTCTATAAATGTATTTTCTCCTGCAGATCCTGTAGAAGTAATACAGATGCACATGCAGTCATTCATGTATGTATAATATGCACATTTACAATGTAAAGAAGTACTTAATGAAAATTATAAATGTGCGAGACCATGCCTCTCTCCCACACAACTGCCCCCCAAGCTCACACGTGCCTGTGCTTATCTGTGTCCAATCTCTCTATAGTGTCTTCTGAGTTATGTGCCAACTTTCAGTTCAAATCATGTCATTCCTAATCATTCATTCAACAAACTATGTGACAGGCACAGTATTAAGGGTGGGAATTTCAATTTGAGCTAAAAAGATATTAATATGTGTTCAGGGAGTTTACAGTTTTATTCGGTGGCAGACTTTCACCAAATGAAGAGTTCAATAAGTGTTTAATTATGAACTATGAGATGTGCTTTGAAAGGACAGAGTTCTCTGTGAATATGTAACAGAGAGATCTAACTTTGGTCAACTAAGTCAGAAAGCATTAATTGACCTGAGATGAACTGACATCGATGGACAGGTGCAAACCAGACGAAGAGCAGGGAGCATGGGAGGAGGAAGAGCCTTCTAGGCACAGAAAGCAACAGGTTGAGAGGACGCCTGAGTGGTCCCAGGAACAACACATGGCAAGGTTCCAGTGAAGAGATCAAGGCTGAGAGGAGGGGGGAGGGGGGCAAGGCCAGACCCAAGAGTCATGGGAGAGAGTTTTGCTCTTATACTTAAGAATGATGGGAGCTGATGGAAAGGGAAACTGAGGGGTAGGGTTGATGCTATAGGCAGGACACCATCGGCTCTGTGTTTCTAAACAAAATTACTCCTCTGGGTTTTGGAGAAGAACTGACTGGATATAACAAGAGTGGTTTCCCTTAGATGCTAGAACTGAACCTACTGCCTGAGCATGATGATGAGTTCTCTATAACTAAGCACTTCCTATTTTGTCAATCTCACCCTTTCATAGGTTTTATATATGGTTGTTTATTGTTCCCTGAGAATAGCCACCATGCTTACTTGAAATGCCCTTTCTTCCCCCCCTCCTTTCTCCACCTATAGAAATGCCATTCATTCTTTTTTTTTTTTAATCCTCACCCGAAGACATACTTATTAATTTGAGAGATAAAGAAAAGGAGGGAGAGAGAGGAGGGAGAGAAACACTGATGTGAGAGAAAAATATCGATTGGTTGCCTCTTGTATGTGCCCCGACCGGGGACTGAACTCACAACCTAGGCCTGTGCCCTGACCAGGAATCCTGCTTCTGCTTCTCTACACTTTCTTTACATGGAATCTGCATTTCTGCACAACATGTTTTATCTCTGCCCTTTGAAACTGTGAAAAACAAGGACAACATCCTCTTCATCTTTATACCCTGTCTCCATATTTCTTCGACCATTGCTTAAAACTAGATAAATGCATTTATAAAGTAAAATTTCACTATACATTTCATTATAACCCCCTAATAAACTTCATTAAATATGTCATAGACACAAAGTAATAAGGATATATCCACACATATAAATCCATTTAAGTAGGCATTCCTAGGACCAGAAGGGGCAAAAGGTTGATGTTTTGCTTGGGTTGAGAGATGACAGAACAGTAGAAAGTATATAGAAAAAGAGAAAGGGAGGAGAAATGGGAAAGAATAGGGAGGTGAATTAGAGCAGGTGGGTAAGTGGGTGAGAGTGAGTAGTAGGTGAGGTGACCAGAGAATGAGGATGTAAATAGCCATGTTTATCTATAAAGCTAAATTCTTTCTTCACAAAACTTGTCTTTCTCATACATTTGTATCGAGTTGGAAAAACAGATTTGTAATAGTTTCAAAGAAACTATTATACATAGGTATATACAAATATGTGTGCACATATACATGTACACACATTTTATATATCCATACGATCTGTCCAGAAGGTATCCAACCATGTAATATGAAAAATTTATTGAAGAAGATACAGGATACAAGAAACACTGTACATAGGACAATGACACCCCAGTCCCCTTCAAATTAGTCACCTTGAGACCTCGCACAGTTCTCTCAGTCACCATCAGCTTTCCCATTGTATTTTCCTGAATCTTATCGATAGTCTGAAATCTCTTCCCTTTCAAAGGTGATTCTAGTTTTGGGAAAAGCAGGAAGTAGCAGGGTGCCAAATCTGGGCTGTAGGGGGCTGAGTAATCTCGGTGACTTGATGTTTTGCCAAAACACTCTGCATGAGATGTGATGCATGAGTGGGCACATTGTTGTGATGAAGCTGCCAATCACCAGTTGCCCAAAGCTGCAGCCTTCTGAATCATTGAATAGTTTCCATGGAGGAATGTTCAAGCTTAATGCAAAATTTGATGCAAATTCATTGCTCTCCTCATTCAGTCATTTTGAATGTGATGGCCACATAGTACACATGCTCACTCAATGACATCTACCACCCCCACTGACTAGTACAGTGAAGTCGTCATTGTTCATGCATGTGCATTCCAATCCACTCTCCTTGGCTTCCAGGTTACACTGATGTCACATACACCATTCTCATTATATTAACAATGGTTGGACTTTTTCTGGACAGACTTCATAAATAAAAATATGAATGTAAATATAAAAAATAATGTAAATATAAAATTTGTACTTATTATTCTCCCTTGCCATTTTCTAGTTTGGGGAAAAGCTCTATTAAATCTAAGTTGATAAATGTTGTTCCCCTTGCTAATACCTGAAAGTCCTGATTTGGAGGGAGGCTAAGGATGAGATCAGTGCATAAGTGATCAGCTGTGGATCTTGCCGATCTTGACTGAGTAGACCCAGGCTAGAGTAGACCTAGGGGGAAACCTGAGATTCTACTTTCAGTGATGCTGATTTGGTTGGTCTGTATACCACGCTTTGAATAGCAAGAGACTGATGACTTCTGGTAGTCCTTTCCAGCTCCTTGGCGATTTTTTTAGTTAAAAAAAACTCTCTACTGCCCTGGCTGGTGTAGCTCAGTGGATTGAGAGCAAGCCTGGGAACCAAAGGGTCTTGAGTTGAATTTCCAGTCAGGGCACATGCCTGGGTTGCAGGCCAGGTCCCTAGTTGGGGATGTGCGAGAGGCAACCACACATTAATGTTTCTCTCCTCTCTTTCTCCCTCCCTTCTCCTCTATCTAAAAATAAATAAATAAAATATTAAAAAAAAAACTCTCTACTTTGGGGGGTATTCACTTGTAAACCACCTATAAATCACAACTATATAGTTTTAGATGAAAATGTAGTAAGACATTGTAAGGCAAAAGATTCAAATGTTAAGTAGCAATATTAAATATAATCCAGAGTTACTCTTAAGGCAACAAAAGCTGTCAAAGTAAGTGGTGAGTGCTAGGCTTGAATGCTGAAGGGTGCACTTAAGATCAGATGTACAGCTTTCGTTGAGTGAAGGTTTGGTCTTAGTCTCATGGGGATATGGACTCGATCAGTAGATATCAACAGTTTTTGTTTGCAACCTACAGTAAGAAATATATTTTAGGTTGTGATCCTGTACAAAAATAAAAGTTTCATAAATGAGACGATATCTTATACTATGAAATGCATTCTGATATTTTTTATCTTATTACAAGCCATTAAAAATGCTTCTGATATTTTTTATTCTATTATAATCCATTAAAAAATGCTTCTTACAGCTCATGGATGTGTGGTGGCTTAAAGTTTGAAAATATGAACAAGAGCTTTCTTTATTTTTATTTTTGATCACTATTCATCAACAAAAAGTCATAAGACTGTGTTGCATCGTCTTACTTACGGTGTGAGATGGAATGTTGAAAGGCGGGCTTCCAGGGTAGACTAAATGGCAGAAAAGACCTGACATGTCTTCCAGGAGCAATTTATATTATAGGCATCAGTTGTCTGACATTCCCACAACCTACAACATAACTATGTGTTTGATTCTTGGAATGTTATGGAGGCAAGCTGGAGTATTTTTTCCCCCCAATAACCAGTTACCTCTTACTTAAGCAGGCAGAAGAGCAGAATGGTAAAGAGCATGGTGTGAGGACTGACTTTCTGGGTCTATATCTTGCTTCTCCCATTTATTGACTACATAACTTTGGTATAGTCACCTAACCTCTTGTGCTTCAGCTTCCTCATCTATAAAATGGGAATAATAATAGTTCCTACTTAATAGAATTGAGATGGCGATTAAATGAGCTAACCCAGTAGACAAGTCATACTACAGGAATGTCATTAGCTACTGTTAGCCAGACTTGAAGTTACAATGTAAAATTTGAGCATAGTTTATACTTTCATGATAAGGTAGAAAAGTATTCTATTGATATTTACTTTTTAAGCAATGGCTTGAAAATTGTAGCTTGAGTTGCAATATTAAATCTAATGTAAGTGATTTTAGTAAATCCCAAATGCAATTTTCCCCCAGTCCTAATTCAAATGATATGAGATAACTGTTATTTAACTGATTAACTTCCTAAAAGTATACTGGGAAAATATGAACTTAAAATATTTGTATTAGAAAATAAGGATCCAGTAAAGCATCATATTTCCCTGTAATGTAAAAGTCAGGGCTTAATTGTTCAAATTGAGGGATGCAGATTCCATTCTGTGTATCACCAAGGAAAACATGACATGATTTAGTAATTCTTCTCTTTTTGCTTAGTCCTGCCTCCCCCTCCCCTACACACACACACACACACACACACACACACACACACACACACACACTTACACACTCTGGTCTTTGTTGTTACCTAATTGTTTTGTTAGGCAGAGGTGGTTATGGTACTTTAGAGATAAGATAGTTTGAGCTGCTAAAGGAAAAGAATATCATGTCCGTTGAAACTAAATGTTTGTCCCCCAACCTGCCGTTCACGTGTTGCAGTACTAACTACTCAGCATGATGGTATCAGGAGGTGGGGCCCTTGGAAGTAACTACATCATGAAGATAGAGCCCTCATCCATGGGAATAGTGCCCTTGTCAAAGGAACCCTGAGGAGCTCTCTTTCTTTTTCTGCTCTGTGAGGACGCAGTGAGAAGACAGCCCTTGAGGAACCAGGAAGTGTTTCTCACCAGACACTGAATCTGCTGATGCCTTGATCTTGGACTTCCAGCCTTCGGCACTATGAGAAATAAATGGTTGTTGTTTAAGCCACACAGTTCTACAGTATTTTTGTTGTAGCAGCCCAAGTGGACAAAGACAATATCCACAATCATTGTTCAACCTATTACGTTGTGAAAGTTCTTAAAGTTCTAAATTGTTTAGCTTTTCCTTTAAAACTAACAAATTAACCTAAACAGCTACAGTAAAACCCCTTATACATAACTAAATATTCTACCTGTCATGGGACTGGTTAGACCAAGAAAGGAAATGAGTTTCAGACATATATTCTTTCTTGCTCACAACAGTTGTTGCTATTTGTGTAGATAAAAATCTGTTACTATGCTTAGCAGCTTAAGTTGCCATAGGGAAAAATGGTGTCTAACTGTAGCTTAACCAAACCACTGCCAAGACTTAACCCATATTTTTGTGGATTTCCATATATTTGGAATGAGAGTAGAAAATAGTAGTGTATTTGAAATAAAAATATTTTTCCAAATAAGGTGTAAAAGGAAAATTTGAACTCTTTCTTCCCTCTGGTTTCTCACACAGCTTGCCTCTCTTCACGAAACCTCTGGAATCTATCTTCTCTGTTTCGTCCCTCTGCCCTCCGTATGCCCTTGCCTAGTGCTTTCTAACCTGCATCTATACCCCTGTGGCCTCCTTTAGATTTCCTAGAGACTGTAGAGGAGTACAATTTCTCCTCTATCCTACTTAGGTCTCCAGCTGGGCTTAATAATTAACTGACATAAGACAGTTTAACAGGAGAAAAGTATACAAATTTTATTTAGTAACTTTTACATGAACGTGGAAGACTTCACAAGAAGAACAAAGACCTAAAGAAGCAGTTAGGGTCCAAGCTTATTTCTAGGTTGGACAAAAAAAAGTAAATTGTGAAAATGTGACAAAACAAAGGGGCTTGCACTAAGGCCGTTAATCATGGAGACATGGCCAGGAAGATAAGGCTTAGTTTAAGAAGGCTGGTTTATACACATTTCCCTTGGCCTCCATTCCATATCTGTGGTGATAAGAATGTCTCCCTTCCTCCTGGCACCGGAAGGGCACCTTTCACATGGGAGTGTTATCTCCTGCTTTCAGAAAAAAAAAAGATCAGAGTGCCCCTCTTGCATACACTATTTTTAAAATTATATTTTATATATTATGCTATTACAGTTGTCCCAATTTTCCCCCTTGCCCTATTGCACCCAGCAGTCCCACTCCTTCAGGCAATCCCCACAACACAACTCATGTTCATGGTTCATGCATAGGTTCTTTGGCTACTCCATTTCCCAGACTGTACCTTACATCCCCATGGCTACTCTGTAACTAATATTTATACTTCTCAATTCCCTCTTCTCTTCACCCATTCCCCCACAACACCTCCCACCTGGCAACCATCAAAACTCTGTCTGTATCCATGATTCTGTCTCTGTTCTTCTTGTGTGCTTAGTTTGTTTTTCAGATTCAATTGTTGATAGATATGTATTTATTACCATTTTATTATTCATAGTTTTGATCATCTTCTTTTTCTTAAATAAGTCCCTTTAACATTTCATATAATAATGGCTTGGTGATGATGAACTCCTTTAGTTTTTTCTTGTGGATGTAGACTACCACAGGAAGGGGTGTGGATGAGGCAATCCCCAAGGGCCACCAGCATTTCCTATATCTGGAGCCACACTCTGACATCAATGTGGAACACATAAGGGTGGTGAATTACAATGTCCATCCTAGAAGGGAACTTTACAAAGTTTGCTGACCTTTTCTGCAACAAAATGACAGAGTGGCTCTCTAGAGCATACTGCATAGCAGACAGTTCTGGGGGGAAAAAAACACATATAATCTGTTTCCTCAAGATAAAGAGGATCTCTTACAATAAATGAGAAAGCAGTTGCTTTTGAAAGAAATGCGCCTTATTGAGGGAATATTTTGAGAATATTTCCACTATCATATGACTTAATTTTCAAAAACTACATACTTATGTTTCCTATCTGCAGACAAACTTGGAACCAGAATTTTTTCACTTGTTTAAAGAGTTTCCAAAGAGTTCCTACAGATTTTTAACCTATTTAGGAAAATAATAAAAAATGCAGCATCTTCCAATTAGTATTTGAAAACAATTAACACAGGAGAGGTGAAAATTTACTAGCTGAATATCAACAAAAATCTTTGCATAGTAAGTGGATGGGTTTAAAAAAACTTGAATCACAATTGAGAAAGTTGGTCATAAATGCCCGGCCTTAATTTAGATCTCTGGATATTTTGAGTCATTTTTTACAATTATGACAAACATTAAAATTAAGTATTTTTTTAAAAAATTTATTTCTAATCTTTATTCTAGACCTTAAATAAATACAGCATTTATAATTTTGTATACTTTTTGTTTAACATAAGCATTTTTCATGTTTTTTTAAGTTATTTTATTGTTGTTCAATTACAGTTGTCCCACCCCCAACCCCAGGCAAACCCACCTCCCTCCCTTGCTTCCACTCTCCCCCTTGGTTTTGTCCATGTGTCCTTTATAGCAGTTCCTGAATACCCTTGTCCCCATTATCCCCTTCCCCCTCCCCTCTGGTTACTGCTAGATTGTTCTAAATTTCAATGTCTCTGGTTATATTTTGTTTCTCTGGTTATATTTTGCTTGCTTACCTCACAAGCATCTTGGCTGTGGCTAATCTGAATTCCCTGGTAGCTGATCTGGCCTCGGTGCCTTCTCTCATGAGTCCTTATATAAATCCCTTTAACATTTCATATAGTAAATGTTGTGTGATGATGTACTCCTTGAACTTGACCTTATCTGGGAAGCACTTTATCTGCTCTTCCATTCTAAATGAAAGTTTTGCTGGATAGATTATTCTTGGTTATAGGTCCTTGCTTTTCATGATTTGAAATATTTCTCTCTAGCCCCTTCTTGCTTGGAAGGTCTCCTTAGAGAAATCTGCTGACAGTCCTATGGGGATTCCTTTGTAGGTAACTGCCTCCTTTTCTCTTGCTGCTTGTAAGATTCTTTCCTTATTCTTAATCTTGGGTAATGTTATTATGATGTGCCTTGGTGTGTTCCTCTTTGGGTCCCTCTTCTTTGGGGTTCTCTGAGCTTCTTGGACTTCCAGGAAGCCTATTTCCTTTACCAGATTTGGGAAGTTCTCATTCATTATCTGTTCAAAAATATGTTCAATTTCTTGGTGTTCCTCTTCTCCTTCTGGCAGCCCTATGATCCGGATGTTGGGTTGTTTACAAATGTCTCTGAGGTTCCTGAGTCCCTCCTCATTTTTTTGAATTCTTGTTTCTTCCTTCTGGTCCACCCTATTGGTTTGAGTCCCAGCTCCCTTTAATTCCCTATTGGTTCCCTGTAGATCATCCCTCATTATCTTTATCATATTCTTCATTTGTTCATTTATTTGCATCCACCTTTCTTCCAGTTTTGTGAGCATTCTGATTACCCATGTTTTAAACTGGGCATCTGTTAATTTGGCTATCTCTTTGTCCATTAGTTGTAATTTGTTCTGATCTTTCATTTTGGCCATTTTCATTCTTTTTATCTTGGCGCACCTGTCGGAGTCTTAGGTGTTTGTCGGTGCCCAGCAACCTGGGTCACTTTTTTGTGACGTTTCCTCTGGGGGCGGGGCCTGGGAGGGAGCAATGGCATCTGCCTTTCACCGCCACTCCCTATCACCCTCTGCTCTCTAGTTCCCCACTCCCTTTTCCACCAGTCTCGGCCCTGCTGGTTCCCACTGGCCTCTCCAGTTACGCCGCCGGCCTGCGAGGTTCACCCGTTGCTCGGGGTTGTGTTTTGTTTAGGCGCTCACGGGGTGAGTCCCTCCGGGCAAACTGCCTTTCACTTCGCTCCTCCGCTCAGTTCTGCCCCGCTTACCGGCCTGGATGTACGTCCTCCCCAACTTCCTGGGTGTTGGACTTCCCTTCAGTTCGATTCTGTCCGTTCTGGTTGTTTATTTTTAGCTATTGAGTTCGTTGTTTAAACTCTCTGGTTGTGAGTGGCGAGGCAGTGTGTCCACCTACGCCACCATCTTGGCGGAAGTCCCTAAAATTAAGTATTAAGATAAACCAAACTGAGATCATTGAGTTGTTGAATTTCAAAGTATTAATCATATTCAAAAGATTTTTTTAAGTAATGAAGACTATTTGGTGATTGTTATGAGTTGAATTGTGTCTCATGAATAGATCAGTGGAGATCTTCACTCCCAATGCCTCAAAATGATTTATTTGGAAAGATGGTTGTTGCAGAAATAGAGGTAATTGCCCTTTTTGAAAGTTTTCCTTACCCCACAGAAGACCTGCATTACTGCCTGTTTTCACTATTCAAAAGAAATCTGAAGAGATCTTTGCTTTTAAAAATTGAAAGGGAAAGCGAAAATAGCATTCAGTGCCTGTTTTTGCAGTAAGCCCTCACAGAGTCAGCTTGCACCACAGCAGCAAGAGTGGTACCTCCAAGCTCCTTCCTCAGGAACCAAACTCAGCATCTCAGCATCAAGCTGCTGGAGCTTTGAACTTAGACTCTGACCATCTGTGGTCTATCTCAATTTGTTCTGTGCATCTGTTAGCAAGGTGTGTCCTAAAGTATCAGAGAAGCCTATATGGAAAGATGGAGGCGTAGGTAAACATGACTTGCCTCCTTACACAACCACAGCAAAAATTACAACTAAATTACAAAACACCTATCACCCAGAATTTTCAGAAAATTGAGCTGTATGGAAGTCCGACAACCAAGGAATTAAAGTAGTCACATTCATCCAGACAGGTAGGAGGGGTGGAGATGCAGAGATACAGAGACACGAAATGGGTGATCCCACACCCACATGTGATGGATAAAAATCAGGAGGGATACCTCAGGAGTGAAGGATCCAAGCCTCACACCAGACTACCCAGCCCAAGTTTCTACTGCCAGGAACATAAGTCCCTGTAAAAACCAGTGGGGATTGGTGTGGCAGAAGAAACTGTGGGATTCTCAAGTGTCTCCTCTTAAAGGGCATGCAACTGTCTTAGGACAAACACAGACTCACTCCTTATTGGCTCCAGTACGGGGGCAGCAGCTGGAAAAGCAGCAGTAGCATACAGGGAGAATCTGAAGTATCTGGCATCAGGGTGAGTGCCAGGGGACAGCCTCCTGAACAAAATTCCAGAGGCGAAGCAGTGGCCATTGTCCCTTTTCTGAGCCCTCCCCTACACAGAGCCACAGAGCAGCAATACCATATTTGATACTCCATAAACCTGGTTCACATGGGGCGCTCTTCCCTGGCAGTTACCTAGAGCTCTGCCTCATCCAACTTACAGGTCAACTTTTCTACAACAGGCCACTCTACTAAGACAGGGAGTCAAAGCATCCCTACCTAATACATAGAAACAAACACAGGGAGGCTGCCAAAACAAGGAAACAAAGAAATATGGCCCAAATGAAAGAACAGAACAAAACTCCAGAAAAAGACCTAAACAAAATGGAGATAAGCAATCTATCAGATGCAGCGTTGGACACAGTTGTTATAAAGATGCTCAAGGAACTTAGTGAGGACCTCAATGGCATAAAAAAGATCCAGTCAGAAATTAAGGATATACCACTTGAAATTAAGAACAATGTACAGGGAAACAACAGTAGAGCAGATGAGGCCAAGAAGCAAAATACAACCAATCAGAAGAAGAAGAAGAAAAAAGAATCCAAAGAAATGAAAATAGTATAAGCAGCCTCTGGGACAACTTCAAGCATTCCAACATTTGCATCACAGGGATGCCAGAAGGAGAAGAGAAACAGCAAGAAGTTGGAAATCTATTTAAAAAATAATGAAAGAAAAGTTCCCTAATTTGGTGAAGGAAGAAGACATGCAAATCTAGGAAGCACAGAGAGTCCCAAACAAGGTTTATGCAAAGAGGCCCACTCCAAGACATATCATAATTAAAATGCCAAAGATTAAGGATAAAGGGAGAGTCTTAAAAGCAGCAAGAGAAAAGCAGATAGTTACCTACAAAGGAGTTCCCATAAGACTGTCTGCTGATTTCTCAAAAGAAACTTTGCGGGCTAGAAGGATCTGGCATGAAGTGTTCAAAGTCATGAAAAGCAGGGACCTACAGCAAAGATTGCTCTACCCAGCAAATCTATCATTTAGAATCAGAGGGAAGATAAAGAGCTTCCCAGACAAGAAAAAACTAAAGGAGTTCATCATCACCAAACCATTATTATATAAAATGTTAAAGGCACTTATTTAAGAAAAAGAAGATGATCAAAACTATAAATAATAAAATGGCAATAAATACGTATATATATCAACAATTGAATCTGAAAAACAAACTAAGCACACAAGAAGAACAGAGACAGAATCATGGATACAGAGTTTTGATGGTTGCCAGGTGGGAGGTGTTGTGGGGGAATGGGTGAAGAGAAGAGGGAATTGAGAAGTATAAATATTAGTTACAGAGTAGCCATGGGAATGTAAAGTACAGTCTGGGAAATGGAGTAGCCAAAGAACCTATGCATGAACCACGAGCGTGAGTTATGTTGTGGGGATTGCCTGAAGGAGTGGGGCTGCTGGGTGGAGTAGGGCAAGGGGGAAAATTGGGACAACTGTAAAAGCATAATCTATAAAATATATTAAAGTTAAAATAAGCCTAAAAGAGCTCAGAAAGATGTTTTCCTTAGTGTAAAATGGATGTAACTAACAGTATTTAGTATAATTTCGTAGATTATCTTTGAGGTCTGGAAACACTCAAAATTTTTTCCATATAAAGTAATGGTAACTGCTTCTTTAGTTTTCGCTTATGAAAGATTTCATAGGAACATTCTAATTTCAGATAGTTGAGGGAATCTGAAATTAGTTAAATTAATGACTAATAATCTTATAAAAAGAGAAGGCAGTGGCAATGAAAGAGGATAGCTATGTGAAGAGGAGGCAAAGATTGGATTTATGCTGCCGAAGGCCATGCATGTCTGGGCCTATCAGAAACCAAAAGAGCTAAGGACAGATCCCCCCCTCATGGCTTTAGAGAGGTCATGGCCCTGCTATCACTTTGATTTTATACTTCCAGCCTCCAGACCTGTAAGAGAATACATTTCTGTCATATTTTAAAGGTTTTATTTTATTTTTAGAGAGAAGGGAAGGGAAGGAGAAAGAGGGAGAGAAACATCAATGTGTGAACATTAATCATTGTTTCTTGCACATTCCCTACCAGGAACCTGGCCCACAACCCGGGAATGTGCCCTGACCAGGAGTTGAATCCATGACCTTTTGGTTTGCAGGAAGATGCCCAACACACTGAGCCACACCTGTCAGGGCTTTTTCTGTCATGTTAAGTTACCCAGTTTCTGGTATTTTGTTACCCTGGCATATTGATATTAAAATTGTTGCCTATCACTAAAAATAAAAACTTAAATACTTTATTTCATTTCTAGCTCATCTTTGTGAGCAAAAAACCCCACCAAAACATGTATTAAAGTATGTGTTCAAAAAAATGCTTTTAACAAGAGTGACAGGCAATAAAAAAGATTGCAGTTATGCTGAAAATTACTTTTGAAAGGTTAGTTGTAGAAATAATTTGAGGCCTAGGATGTTAAGCTTCTTCATTTGTTTCTGCTAGGCCTTGGAGCCATAGTAATCTAGTATTCCTCTAATCCAATTTCAGGATTTAAGCTTTTTTGGGTCAACTAGATCTGGCAAAGCTGACTCAGGCTGCAAGTTTATTTTTGGTTTCCCCTTCCTCCTGTGGTGCAGCCCTTTGGTGTCTCAGTCCTATGTGCCTGGTAGTCTTCAGGCACCCTGAGTCTGGAACCAGCTTTGGCAGAGTCCCCAGAGTTGCTCAGCATCTGTTCAGGACCTTCTGATGCTCCCCTGGGTAAAAGAGCCCCCAAATGCCTGCTTCACATTGATGGATTTCCATTTCTGTCTGTTCCCCAGTCTTGGTCCAGTTATTGCTCATTATTTTATTCGTTTTTTTGACACATATTTTCTTTTAATTCAGATTTTTATATTGTATTCAGCCAGCAGGTTGGCCCCACATATTTAGTCTACCATTACCAAAAGCACAATCAAAAAAGTTTAGAGGCCACTATCCTGGACTATGCCAATGATTTCTTAATGTCTCTAATCTTTCCTCACCCCTAGTCTCACCTTTACTCTGCTGCAGATCGATGTTTTTAAAACATTTCTTTCAAGTCATTTTGTTGCTCAAAAAAAAGGAAAGAAAAAGAAAAAGTCAGCTCTGGCTGGTGTGACTCAGTGGACTGAGTGTCAGCCTGAAAACAAGATGGTTGCCAGTTCAATTACCAGTCAGGGCACATGCCTGTATTACAGGCCAAGTCCCCAGTTGCAGAGGTGTGAGAGGCAACCACACATGGATGTTTCTCTCCCTCCCTTCCCCTCTCTCTAAAAATAAAATAATCTTTTAAAAAAACGTCCTCAGTGACTCTCATTATGTGGTGGCTTTGTACTATATCAACTTAGGTAAGCCGGAATTTCCCAGAATTTCCTTTCCTATTTGTTTCTAGACCAGTATGGGCCAATAGAGATATTTTGGATGCTATTTGGGAGGTAGAAATGAAGCAAGTGCCAACTATTTTTTTTTATTGTTTTAATGGCTGGTGGAAGGTGCCAGGAACATTGTTTCCAATCTGCAGCTAGCTCACCTATTGCCCAAGGGAAGCACCCAGCTGAGGTTTCTCCATGTATAAGATTGAATGATGTTGTCCTCTCCCCTCTCCCAAACTTATATTCACCTGGAATCTCACAGTGTGACCTTATTTGGAAACAGGGTCTTTGCAAATGTAATTACTTATTTATGTTAAGATGGGGTTTACTAGATCAGGGTAGGCCCTAAATCCAATGGCTAATATCTTTATAAGAAGGCTACATGAAGATGCAGAGATATAAACACTCAGGGAGAATGTCATGTGAAAATGGAGGCAGAGATTGGAGAGATGCCACTGCAGGCCAAGGAAGGCCAAGGATTGCCAGCCACCACCAGAAGCTAGAAAGGATTCTCACCTTGAACCTTCAGAGGGAGGAGCACGGCCCTGCCAACACCTTCACTTGGGACTTCACTCCAGAACTATGAGAAAATTAATTTCTGTTATTTTAAGCTGCCCAGTTTGTGGTGCTTAGCCATGCCAGCCCTAGGAAACTAATACACTCCAGCTTCGGGTATGTCCTCTCCTCTGGTTTCTCCAACTCTGGACTGAGTGTGTGTGCAGCTCCAGGGTGAAGGGTTCCAGCTTCTCCTACGTGTCACCTATAGCATAGAGGTTGGAGGCGAGGAAAGGCCGACACAGGTTCTGGTTAGCCTTTGCAGGTAACAGTTGTTTTCACTGGTCACGGTTTGCCCTTGCTCTTGTCCACAATCAACTTTTCTTCCCAACTGACAGTATAGCAACTATAGGCTCAGCACTAGACAAAGAGGCAATTGCCTGCATGGACTGCCCTACCTTTATTCTCACAATAATTCTTATAATAATTGCCTTTAATTCTTATAAATTAATTGCTTTTAATTCATACAATTGTCGTTGATTCTTACAATAATTCCCCTATTATCTTATTGCATGTGCACATGGTGGTCCTGTTTCTCTGATCAAATTGTGACTATTTTCCAAATTAAGTAAAAATGAATGGAATGAAACCGATCTGCTATCCAGTTCCTTCCACTATAAGAATATATTAGATAACTAAGATTAATAGCTAACATTTATTGAAGACCTCCTAAGTGTTAGGTGCTGTGTTCAGTTTTTTATAGCATCTCATTAAACTCTCAAAACAACCCTATGAAGAACATACTATTATTAGACCTTTTTTATAAATGCTTACAAATATAACAGAGGCTTAATCTCTTAGAGATGAAGTAGTTCAACAAAGTCAGAAGTCATAGCCAGCGTCTAATTATAAAACAGAAGTTCTCAACCACCATGTAACACCTCTACTCCAAATTCATTAGAACTGAAAGAAATTGTGTCTTTTCATGGAATCTTAAGGACCCTCACCCTTCCCCCACATACACACACAAAATGCATTTTCATGACTTCAAGACTTTTTCCTTAATCTTCCCCTTTTCTCAAGAAGTTTCCTACTGTCAATGGAAACAAAATTTCAAGTCAGACACACTGGGGTTTGAATGTTAAATCTATCCATTACCTATCACCAATTTTTTAGGTTTCCTAAGCCTCAATTTCATCTATAAAATCCCAATGATATTCATGTAAAATAATATTTAATATTGTCACTTATATACATGTCTGGATCCACCTGATAGCCTATGGATCTTCAGCTTTTAAAAACTATGGCCCAAAGTAAGGATATATTTTTGCATTGCAACTCAAATCACACATACACACACAGATAACTGAAACAAGTTTCATGAGTAGTACTTGCCTTTACTACTTGTAGTACATATTGATCT